>CAWUFQ010000007.1:2412535-2607535 GCA_963921405.1 Cepaea hortensis | reverse complement strand
AATTAGATCACAGGAAATAAAAAATAAAAAAATACTAAGAGTTTTTAATGCAAACGTAGGAAAGGGAAAAATGGAGGATGTCGGTCTCCATGGCCTAGGTGTTAAACGTCTTTCCCCGTAATCCCGTATACACTCATGAGTAATGTGACGTGCGCGAGAATCGGTAGCGGTTCCCGCCACGTCGGTAACGTACTGGGTATGTAAGCCGGCCGCTCAGAAAGCAATGGCAAACTACTGAGTGTAATCTTGCCAAGAACTTAACAATCAGCTGAAAGATGTTGATGTTGACAGCGATGTCCTGTAAAGGATATGCAAACAAAACAAAACAAAAAAACAAACAACAAAAAGTGGACAATTATGGTTTACGTACCAGAAACGAAAAAGAAGAGAAACTAATAGAATAGGCAACTTGCAATGACATGACAACTGGAAACACTTGGTTGAAACTCAATAACAGGAGACTTTACATATTAAAAGCCATGATAAGAACAGTGTAAATCAAACTGACTACATACTTATTAATAACAGATTTAGAAATGCGTTAATTAATGTGAAGGCAATCCTTGGCGATGTTTGAAACAGTGATCACATAACACTATATGGACAAATAACCCTAAGATTAAAGAGAGGGAAATAAGTGGTTATAAAAATGATACACAATAAAGAGGCGTTGCATGTAGATAAAGCAATTCAAGAACAATATATATAGTGACTGTGAAAAATAGTACAATGCAGTTGCTAAAATACAGAGTATAAACGCACAATAGAACATGTTAAAGGACTCCATTACTCCATTCATCAAAAAGGCAAAGAAATATAACTGAAGAGGAGTAAGAAAAAGAAAGCTGATAAAAAAGTGGATGACTGAAGACATCTTAAAGTTCATGGACAAAAGAAAACATAGTAAAAATGAAAAACTAGAAAGTGCTAAGATTAATTCATCATCATCATCATCATCATCATCATCATCATCATCATCATCATCATCATCATCATCATCATCATCATCATCATCATCAACATCATCATCAGCATCATCATCTTGCACTTCTGCCGTCAAGCCGTTAATTACATTCTATTAAAGATGCCCCCCCCCCAAAAAAAAAAATATGCACTGACAAATCATTGAACTCACAGGAAGAAGCATAAGAGTAAATACAAGGCTTTTCAAATCAAGAAGAGGAAGAATATTACTGCAGGAAGGTGCTATAATGAAAGGTGGAATTAGTATATAAGAGAAATAAATCATGGGGATACGGTAGCATTAACAATAGCAAATAACCTGGAAGGTTCACCTATTCTAAAATAAGAAGTAGCTGACGCTGTCAAACATATGAAGGAAGGAAAAACAGCTGGGCCAGATGGAATCAATCAATCAATCACGTGTCATGCCGAAAATCATGACTTGCCATTTCACTCGATCACCAGAGTCGTGGATCAGCTCAGTGTTCCTGTCTTGACCATGCCATGTGGCCAAGCCATCCAAGTATTTTCCTCTCAGTCTTCCTCTTGGTCTGTTCCCTTCGATCTTGCCAGTTGTCACTAAGTTCTCCAGTCCATTTATTCTCATAACATTTCCAAAAAATTTTGACTGTCTACGTCTAATTTCTCTAATCACTTTACGATTTTCATTTCTCTCCTGCAGTATGTGGTCATTGGTTTTTCTGTCTGTCCATGGAATCTTTTGCATTTTCCTCAGAAACCACATTTCTGCAGCCATCAGATGTTTTTCACCTTGACTGCTCATTGTCCAAGTTTCACATCCATACAAAAGAATTGGGTCTATGTAGCACCTAAACACTCTTTTTCTCGTTTCAATCGACATATTTTTATTGGTCAGTATGTTTTTCATCTTGCTAAAGGCTAATTTCGCCATGTCGATTCTTGTTCTAATCTCTTCAAGGCATCTCCCATCAGATCTTATGACTGTTCCGGGATAATTGTACCGATTCACTTGTTGAAGAATATTCCCATCTACCTGTATATTACATTGTGGTATTTCGTTCTTCCTAGTTACGACCATAATCTGTGTCTTTTTACAATTTAATTCTAATCTCAGTTGTTCTCTGTTTGCAACAACAGCATCTAATAATTGTTGCAGATTTTGCACATAGTCTGCAATCAATATTGTATCATCTGCATATGTAATGTTATTGATGTTTCGTCCTCCAATGCTGATTCCATTTATATCTTCTACATTTCTGAAAATATTTTCACTGTGTAGGGGAAAAAGATCCGGAGACATTGCACATCCCTGCCTAACACCTCTCTTAATAGGCGGATATTGTCTCACTTCATTACCAATCCTTATGGCAGCTTGTTGTTTCCAATGTATGTTTTTTATACGTTTAATATCTTTCCCATCAATTTGTAGATCTACAAGCATATCTACCATGTTAGCATGTCTTACTCTATCGAAAACCTTTGTGTAGTCAATAAAGCAAAGATGTATATCTTTGTTTACTTCTAATAAAACGTTCATTAACTGTTCGCAGCATATACACAAAATTAACTGTACCCTTTCCTTCTACACACCCACAGTGTTCTTCCCCTATTACAGGTTGTAATTTCTTCTTCACTCTTTGCACAATAATTCGTGGCAACATCTTCGTGATGCGACTCGTTATACTAATTGTTCTATGTTGATCACATTCCTAGGCTCCAGTTTTTTTTTGGATTGAAATAAATTAAGGATTACATACCTCAGAAGGTATGTGTCCGGTATCATATAATGTGTTCAGCAGTCTGGTGACTTGATCTATTCCATATTCTTCTAAAGCTTTAATCATTTCTGTTGTGATGTTATCTGAACCGGGGGCCTTGCCAGTTTTCATATGTTTAAGAACATTTTGAACCTCCATCTTCAAAATTAGCGGTCCTTCTTTATTAAATCGAATATCATACTGTTCGTCTCTGTTATCATCATAAAGGTTTTTCACATAGTCTGACCATACATGTAGAATCTTATCTTTTTCTATAATGATTTTGCCATCTTTAGTTTTTAGACAGCCTGCTGATGTATTTGTTCCTCTATTAGTAAGTTCCTGAATACTTGTGTGCACTAATTTGGTATTTTGACTGTTGTGTTGTTTTTCAATTTCTAAGCAATTGTTCTCATGCCATGCTTCTTTTGCCTCCTTGCATATTATTCTGACGTGTCATTAATTTTTTTCTTATTTGGCAGAATCATGTTTGTTGAGTCTTCTTGATTCCATTTGTTGTAAAATTTCATCAGACATCCATTTCTTACGATCCACCTTCTTTAAGTTTAGAATAGTTGTTTCTGCAACCAAACTGACAGATTTCTTCAACATTTCCCATTGATCATCCACATCCTGGAATGGGATCTCTAGATCAGACAATATATCAAATCTGCTCTGTTGAATTTGTTTTGTATTTCCTTGTCGTTACTCAATGTGCACTAATCATATGTAGTGTTTCCTGTTATATACTTGACTTTCTTTAACTTTATCCTCCATGTTCATGTAAGTAATATGTGGTCATTATAACAATCAGCTTTGAGAAATGTTTTTGCTATTGTTAGCGCATTTCTAAATCTTCTGCTAATCAGAATGTAATGAATCCGGTTTCTATTCATGCTATCAGGACTCCTCCATGTCCATAACTTCTAGGGTGTCGCATAAACCAGGTGTTTCCTACAATCATTCCCTGCTCTTTTGCCCACTCTGCAAGTCTGTATACTCTTTCATTTCTTTCTCCTAACCGTAGTCACCTACTGTGTATCTATCACATTGATTTCCTACTTTTGCATTGAAGTCCCCTATTATGATGTTTATTTCTCAATTTTTACATTTCTCTATGTCATTATAAAGTTCCTCTACACTATCTTCACTGGATTCTCCTGTTGGGGCATATAATTGAATAAAATTTATGCTAAAAGGTATGCCGTTTAATTTAACTAGTAGCACTCTGTCTGACGGGGCCCAATATCCTTGAACAGATTGTGATGTTTGCTGGTCCAAAATAATTGCTACCCCTCTGTGTCGATCTTCTCCTCCAGGATAAATAATCTTAAAATCTTCATCTATCTTGATGCCTGCTCCTGTCCATCTCATTTCGCTCATCCCTAAAATAGTAATTTTCTCTCTTTCCATTTCTTGTTTGATGTTATCTAATTTGTCGTCGTCGTTTAACGTCCTAAAATTCCACGTTGCTAATTTTACTGTCTCTGTCCTTGTCTTGCGATGATCTGTCTTTAAGCGAATCATAATGGACTAGGCACTTTTAATGAAGGTAGTTTGTTGTTGCTTTCCTTCTATGGTAAAGGCCATACTGGTCTTATACTGTATTGTCTCGTAAAAGAGATCTTCTGCCTACCGTCACGAAACTTGAGACCATAACCAACAATTATCTGTCGGTTGCCTTCATAATTTCATCCATCATCTGCCTTCCGTGGCTACTTTCGACACTTCCAATAAACGAATACGAAATAACACCACATAAACCACATGAAAACACTAATCAGCGTCTCCCAAAGACTAAACGCGAGACTAAACGCGACACGTCGTCGCCATTTTTACCTGAAGTCTAGATGGAATCACAATAAAATAATTAGAAGTACTGGGACAATTCTGAGTAGACATATTAATCAAAATGTTGAATGACATGTACAGTAATGGATATTTACCGATTGTTATAGTTAAATCTGTATTTGTTGCTATATCAAAAATGATCAGGAACAATTGAATGCGAAGAATTTCGAACTATTAACCCCATAAACCATGCCACTAAGCGTCTCATCAGAATTATAATCAGAAATGCAAGAAAGAAGGTAAAAGTGGAAATTGGTGAGGGACAGAATGTATTTATGGAAGGAAAGGTTACAAACAATGCAATATATACATTACGTTTATTGGCACCTTTCCATCTTGGCATACGGTAGTTTGATTGTGCCTCAAAAAGGCATAATAACTACAACCCATGCCGGTAGCGAGTGTGACTGATCAGACCAATTTGCGCTGTAAATGTTTGTCTACAATGGATGCATATTAAAACAGTGCCATTTCCACCATCACCCAGCATCTTTGGTCTCACGAGCTCATTCAAAATGGCAGAATTAGGGCTTGCTTAGGAATGCAGAGACATGTATATAAAGTCAAGGATAAATAGATTTAAGAATGCAGAGACATGGATGCAGAGACATGGATGCAGAGCCATGGATGTAGAGAGAGAGATGCAGAGACATGGATGCAGAGACATGGATGCAGAGACATGGATGCAGAGACATGGATGCAGAGACATGGATACAGAAACATGGATGCAGAGACATGGATGCAGAGACATGGATGCAGAGACATGGATATAGAGACATGGATGCAGAAACATGGATGCATAGATATGGATGCAGAGATTGGGATGCAGGGACATGGATGCAGAGACATGGATGCATAGATATGGATGAAGAGATAGGGATGCAGGGACATGGATGCAGAGACATGGATGCAGAGACATAGATGGAGAGACATTGATGCAGAGACATGGATGCAGAGAGAGGGATGCAGCAACATGGATGCAGAGACATTGATGCAGAGACATGGATGCAGAGAGAGGGATGCAGCAACATGGATGCAGAGACATGGATGCAGAGATATGGATGCAGAGAGAGGGATCCAGGGACATGGATGCAGAGAGAGGGATGCAGAGACATGGATGCAGAGAGAGGGATGCATGGACATGGATGCAGAGGGAGGGATGCAGGGACATGGATGCAGAGAGAGGGATGCAGGGACACGGAAACAGAATCAAGGAGCCAGAGTCAGGGATGCAGGTTCGAGAATGTAGAGTCAGGGATGCTGGGACATGGATGCAGGGATAGGAACACAGAAACAAGGATACACGGACATGGATGCAGGGATAGGAACACAGAAACAAGGATACAGAGACATGGATGCAGGGATAGGAATACAGAACAAGGATACAGAGACATGGATGCAGGGATAGGAACACAGAAACAAGGATACAGAGACATGGATGCAGGGATAGGAACACAGAAACAAGGATACAGGGACATGGATGCAGGGATAGGAACACAGAAACAAGGATACAGAGACATGGATGCAGGGATAGTAACACAGAAACAAGGATACAGAGACATTGATGCAGGGATAGGAACACAGAAACAAGGATACAGAGACATGGATGCAGGGATAGGAATACAGAACAAGGATACAGAGACATGGATGCAGGGATAGGAACACAGAACAAGGATACAGAGACATGGATGCAGGGATAGGAACACAGAAACAAGGATACAGAGACATGGATGAAGGGATAGGAACACAGAAACAAGGATACAGAGACATGGATGCAGGGATAGGAATACAGAAACAAGGATACAGAGACATGGATGCAGGGATATGAATACAGAAACAAGGATACAGAGACATGGATGCAGGGATAGGAATACAGAAACAAGGATACAGAGACATGGATGCAGGGATAGGAATACAGAAACAAGGATACAGAGACATGGATGCATAGACGGGGATACAGAGTCAGAGATACAGAGACAGGGATTCGAGACAGGGATACAGATAAATGGATGCAGAGACATAGAAACAAGAGACAGGGATGCAGGGGCAGGGATGCAGAGACATGGATATATATGCATGGATGCAGAGACGTGCATACAGATACATTGATACAGAGACAGGAATACAGAGACATTGATGCAGAGACGGGGATGCAGAGACATGCATACATAGACATTGATGCAGAGACAGGGATGCAGAGACATGCTTACAGAGACATTGATGCAGAGACAGGAATACAGAGTCAGGGATACAGATACAGGGGTACAGAGACATCGATACAGAGACATAAATACAAAGACATGGATACAGAGACATGGATACTGAGACAGGCACACCGAGGCATGGCTACATAGACATGGATACATAGACAGGTATACAGAGACAGGGATACAGAGACAGGGATACAGAGTCACGGAAACAGTGACATGGATGTAGGAACAGGAATTCAGAGACATGGATGCAGAGACCGGGATGCAATGACAGGGGTATAGAGACAAGGATGCAGATATAGATATGCAGAGTCAGGGATACAGAGACATGGGTACAGAGAAATGGATTTAGTGACAGGGATACAGGGGCATTGATGCAGATATAGCTATGTAGAGTCAGGGATACAGAGTTAGGGATGCAGAGTTAGGGATGCAGAGTTATAGATGCAGATATAGGGATGTGGAGTGAGAGAATCAGAGTTTACACGCATGTGTTCAGTCAGGCCAGAGCAGGGCCTAGTAATAGATTGAAAAGGTCGAGTTAGTCTCTGTCAATGAGCTGAGCAGTCAGTTGGCCTAGGCAGTTGAATAGATGAATTTAGTTTCTGACAAGCTTTTTTGAGGAGACTGTGGTATAATGCGTATTTGGACTGGCAATTCGTCGGCGTGGATGTACGCCAAAAACCAGGGATAGAAGTTACGTAATTGTTAACCACTATACCATCATTGACCCGACGCTGATAGCTTGATCGGCTACAGGCGACATGTACGCTGTCTCATTATATTGAGACATCGGAGCAACTCAGTCACGTAAATAAACACTGACACATTCAAAACAAGATGCGTGTTTTGTGGATGAATTGTGATTTCTGACTCGGGCCAAACCCAGTTACACTGTTATAATACAGCTATACACTGTTACAGGTGTATCGAGAAGCTAGCCACGTGTCACACATACACAACATGGGGAGGGGGTATGCACAGTTACAGGTGTGTAGAGAAGCTAGCCACGTGTCACACATACACAACATGGGGAGGGGGTATGCACAGTTACAGGTGTGTAGAGAAGCTAGCCACGTGTCACACATACACAAAATGGGAAGGGGGTATGCACAGTTACAGGTGTGTAGAGAAGCTAGCCACGTGTTACACATACACAACATGGAGAGAGGGTATACACAGTTACAGGTGTGTAGAGAAACTAGCCACGTGTCACACATACACAACATGGAGAGGGGGTATACACAGTTACAGGTGTGTAGAGAAGCTAGCCACGTGTCACACATATAAAAATGGGGAGGGGGTATACACAGTTACAGTACCACTTGACCTACACAAATATGGGGCTAGCACCATTGACCCTCTATACTGAGAAAGGTGAAGACAGACATGCTTTGTGCAGAATGGCATGCTTCTATTACACAAATCAACGACAGTGAAAGTTTGTTTGATCCTTTCCCCAAGACATGCTTCGTGCAGAATGGCATGCTTCTATTACACAAATCAACAACAGTGAAAGTTTGTTTGATCCTTTCCCCAAGACATGTTTCGTGCAGAATGGCATGCTTCTATTACACAAATCAACAACAGTGAAAGTTTGTTTGATCCTTTCCCCAAGACATGTTTCGTGCAGATTGGCATGCTTCTATTACACAAATCAACGACAGTGAAAGTTTGTTTGATCCTTTCCCCAAGACATGCTTCGTGCAGAATGGCATGCTTCTATTACACAAATCAACGACAGTGAAAGTTTGTTTGATCCTTTCCCCAAGACATGCTTCGTGCAGAATGGCATGCTTCTATTACACAAATCAACGACAGTGAAAGTTTGTTTGATCCTTTCGCCAAGACATGCTTCGTGCAGATTGGCATGCTTCTATTACACAAATCAACGACAATGAAAGTTTGTTTGATCCTTTCCCCAGGACATGCTGGTGTGGTGGTACACGAGCAGGCAGATGGGCTGGCTGGGTCTGCACCGCTGAGAAGGGTATTGGTACACGTTAAGGCAGATGTGGCCAGAGTCCGTTGGGGCGGCGTGTATAGAGTGTGAGAACAAAGAAATCATCAGGAGAATGGTGCCGCAGTGAGTGATCTCAGGAACGGGCCGACACTCAGAACTCCTAGGAAAGGTCAGGAAAGTTCAGGAAAGGCCAGAATAATACCTAATCACACTGCAACTGGTGCAATGAGAACTGGGACTTTTAACTTGTTGTTGAAGATGGCCCTGAGTGCTGTTATGCCAGATCTGGACTCATCTCAACTCAACACAATCCAGTATTAGCAAACACCGATTTAACCTGTACACTTTCGTGATCCATTTGTATAGAATGAGAATATATTTACGGCTTTAGTGTTATATCAAAGAAAAGATAGGCGCCCAAATGTGAGATGGCAATAGAAGGGGAAATGCTTAACCAAGATGAAACATTTAAATGCCTTGAGCTAATTATAGCATACGATGAAAGATGTATAACACCGTGACTGGGATAGGACGACATAAGAGTCTTAAGAAATATAGGAGGGCAAGTAAGAAATATGAAACCGTGTTCGGATCTATAGATTATAGTAGACACAATCTTTTTCACGGCGAACTAGAGCAGACAATATATACGTAGCAATATAATGTGTTGCATTCAGGTAGTGACGATACACATCGTCGACGAAAGCCGACACGGCAACAAATAAACCCAAACCTAGGATGATTCTGTGATCTCCCTGTTGCTCTTCTCCGTCTGAAGCCGTTGGGGTGTCGGGTTTGTGATGGCCGCCAAACATTCGGAGCTAACAGAAAGCAAGTAGTACCGTCTACTGTCATACATTATCTCAATCATAACTGGATGAGACCTGACATCCCAACATTCGTAGCTAACAGAATGCAGGTAGTTACTTCTACTGGCATACTCTATCTCTGTCATATCTGACTAAGAGCTGCCTTTCAAGAGCAGAATAAGTCAGGCAAATAGATGAATGTCAGGTAATAAAATTAATAGGATACTATAACTCAAAGTAAGAAAGAGAGAATGATGCCATGTTGTATAGAGCCTAATAACCATGCAGAATACAATAGGCAAGCTGCTGGAGAAGGTAATTGCCAGGAAAATATCAAGCCAACTAGAGAGGCAAGGTGTTTTCCCACCTACCCTGGGTGGGTACCGTCCAAAAAGAGAAACCTGGACCAATGCAGCAGTCTTTGCCCAGGATGTCTATGAAGGTTTCCACTCAGGCACTGAAACCGTTGCTGCAGCGATTGATCTTGAGGACGCATACAACAGAGTACCACTGGATTTTTTAATGTTTCAGCTTCTTGAACTAAACGTAAGTCCATTCCTCCTTAGTTGGATCGCTGCAGCCCTCTTCCAACGGAAAGTAGTTTTTAGATGTGGCAGTTGGACTTCGGAACCAACAACAATATATCCTGGCCTACCACAGGGATCACCATTATCTCCGGTACCGTTCAACGCCTACACAGTGAGAATCACCAGTGAGCAGATCACTGGACCTGGCAGGACATTGTCATATGCCGATGATGTTTTAGTGTATCGTCAGGGTAAGGATAGAGAGGAGGTTGCTGGGGAACTACAAACCGAACTCAATCGCATAAGTACTTGGTGTGATGAAGCTGGGGCAATGGTTAACCCAACAAAGGCAACATTGACTTGGTTCTCGTTGAATAATCATATTGTCAACAATCCAACACCAACTGTAATGCTGTGTTCAGAGACGGTGGAAAGAACGCAGGCAATGAATTACCTGGGGATACGGTTTGATCGAAGCCTTGCTTATAATGTGCACATAGACCAGGTGATAACAAAGGCCAAGCGGGGTTTGGCAGCGATGCGGGTGATGGCGGCAGCAAACTGTGAGCAGCGCCATCTATGTCTTCTGTACGAGGGGCTGGTCATGTCTGTTTTGGAGTATGCAATGGCAATCTTGACTCTCAGCTATAAGCAGATAGAAAGGATGGAAAGGATACAGAATGAAGCTATGCGCATTATTCTTGGATGTACAAGAGATACAGCATGCAGGGCGATGCGCTACCTTCTTGATTTTCCAACCATTGAAGAGAGAATACAAGTTTGCAGGGCACGCGCCTACCTCAGAATTAACGCAAACACACAACATCCACTGCATAGTGAAATTAGGAAGGTGAAGGGCAGCAGGTTAAAAAGAGGACGGTCGTGGATGGGTCAAGCCGAAGACATTCTTCAACAGGTGTGTTCACTTGAGGACTTAGAACCTGGCGAGGAGTGGGTGCAAGTGCCAACAGACTTCTGCACATCCTTTTCAGTTTGCATCCAATTAGATAGAAAATGCAGACAAGAAAATCCGGCTGCTGTTGAGGCTGAAGTACAAGCGTTGATTTTCGAGAATTCGCTAGACGGTGACGCGGTCATCTACACAGATGGGTCGGTAGTCCGACATGTGAGAAGCTCATGGGCCTTTACAGCTCGGGCCGGAGGGAGAATTGTGAAGGAGGACTCTGGTGCTTTCACTGAAACCACAAGTAGCCTGACCATGGAAGTCATGGCAGTAAGTAAAGCAATAACATGGCTCGAGACACAGACATTCACCAGGGCTTGTTTCCTTAGCGACTCAATGAACATGATCAAGAGGATAGAGGAGGGGTCGATCCGAAGAGAATGGTTGCTGCCTCTGAAGCGGTCTCGGCTGGCAAAGATTAGTTTCATCTTCGTGCCAGGGCATGCGGGAGTACAAGGAAATGAGCGGGCTGACAAGCTCGCAGGTGAGGCTACTGTGGAGGGCGGACGCGCCATGGACCAGGCTGACATTCTGAATGCTCTACGTGATGTGAGACTTTTGCGAGAACCAAGTGATGACTGTGAATCTACAACAATGGCCAGACTGCTAGAGCATCAAATTAAAAGAGGTGTGGCCAAACAAGAACACTACGCAGGAAGCCAAAGAAGATTGATAAACCAACACAGAACTGGCGTCGTTAGCCGCTACACGCTGCGGGATTTGCTGAGGAGGGGATCCGAGCACTTATGGACTGAATGGTTCGATGTGCAGCGAGGATGATCTGTCGACTAACTAACTAACTAACATAGAGCCTGTTTTATTGTATGACGGCGAATCATGGACTGCTAATTGATACATTAGGCACAGCTTAAAGACACCGAGGATGTGGTTTGTGAGACGAATGTTGGTAATATCTTGGACTGCCAGAGTAACTAACTATTATTGGAACAAGTAAATGCAATCAGAACATTATACACAACTACTTCAAATAGTTGATTTGAATGTGTGTCAAGAACCGGGACATATCCATATTTCCTCTTATATTACAATAACATTTATATATATATATATATATATATATATATATATATATATATATATATATATATATATATATATATATATATATATATATATATATATAATCTTATTACAATATGCAATCTATGGTCATGTGATGAGAAGATAAAATTGAGAAGATGGACATTAGTTAATATCATGACAACTGAAATTCAGTGAGAAAAGAGACAGAGACAGACGGAGAGAAATTGTACTGGAGGACTGAGACGGAGACAAAATATATAGCATCAGCTGAGTTGATCCAGGGCATAATGGACCAAGATCTACGGAAAGACATGAATGCCTGCGCAAAGGTAGATTAAGAGAAGCTCTTGGAGTTAAATAGTCCTTTGGTAAGATCTAAATTGACATAAAACACATGTATAATTGCACGAAATATGTACACACTCTTCTATATTCATCAGGCCGTTGCAACGGAGACGGGGTCAGATATTTTCCCGATCAACCCGTCACCGGTCCAGGAGTGGGTCAACAGTGTGTTGTCTACTATTGCCGTCAAGAAATATTATACATTTACGTTAGAGGTAAGTGAAGTCAAATAAATATCCCATTTATGTGACTCGAACGGTAAAGAGTAACACGCTTACAAAAATAATCGATTGTCCCGAAACAGCTCCATGATGTGATGAAATGAAGCTATCACATTGTGTAGGCCGAAGCAGTTCCATGATGTGATGAGATAAGTCTATCATATCATGTGAGCCGAAGCAGTTCCATGATGTGATGAGATAATGATATCATATCATGTGGGCCGAAGCAGTTCCATGATGTCATGATAAGGCTATCATATCATGTGGGCCGAAGCAGTTCCATGATGTGATGAGATAATGCTATCACATAACGCAGGCCTGATTGCATGGAGGGATAGGTAGCAAATTCTGTCCCTCACTTTAGCATGCGATGAGTCCAAGTGTCGAACCCACGTCATGACATGATCAGGACACAAGTTAAGTAACATTGTTGAGAACATCCATCTATCCAGTGGCCAGATCCTGACGTGAGTCATGGACCATTTCACTAACACTAAACAAGAAAGTCGTGACTCAAATGTTACAGAATTTTAGACTACAGTGGACCAATAACAAACGAACAACAACAATACAGAAATGTTACAGACAAACTCTTAGACTATAGTGGACCAAAAAGAAACAAACAACAACAATACTGATGACGTATTACAAGGCATGAACGTCGAAACAAACAAACAAACAAAAATACTAACACATGTGGTCATTCTACATGTAGCCATGGCTGACAAAGACTAAGATACTGTTGTCATACTACATGTAGCCGTGGCTGGGAAAGACTAAGATACTGTTGTCATACAACATGTAGCCGTGGCTGACAAAGACTAAGATACTGTTGTCATTCTACATGTAACCATGGCTGACAAAGACTAAGATACTGTAGTCATACTACATGTAGCCGTGGCTGACAAAGACTAAGATACAAAATGACAACACACATACAATTGCTTTGCTGGCGTTGGTTCACTGTATTCTGACACCAATTGGGGTCCTGCCTGTCAGCGACTTGTTCGCTGCAGATTCTCAGGACTCCCCTACTTTCACACCGCACGAAATAACAACTCATGACATTTGCAAAAGGAATGCAATTTATTTAGAGCCGACATTTGAATGGCTCTGCGAGCGTTATACTTCATCATTGTTATACAACATGAATGCAATGAAGTGGTGAGAAATGATGCTCGAAATTAAATGAATAGCCTAATGTTTGCCTATTGCCTAGAAACTATAGCATTTGTTAAGGATACGTCTGCTCTCTACCGTCTCCAGTCGGGTCTGTCCACACGCTACACATTGCGTGGACAAGCACGGACACTGTCCTCTCCGTGCAGTAGCTATTATTGCGTGCATGGTCTCGCAAGCACGCTGGCTTGTGAGCTCGAGTAACCGGGCACTTCACGGTTACTCGCAAGGACAAGCTTGCCAATGGCTTGGGGAAAGCCTTCGCTCAGTTGTACGCATTGGCCCCTGGTCTGACACAAATGTGTCTCCTTGTGAGGCTATTTATAGTGCTTGGGATCTCTCCTGTCTGGTGTCTCCCTACTAGACTTATGTTTACTCTCCTTACCTCTGTAAGGTCTTATTGGAGATCTTGACAGAGTTCTGTCACACTTTTACTGACCGAAATTATGTTCTGACATAAAATCTTTCTGTCGTTCTTGTACTATTTGTCAACATCTTGTACGAAAGGGAAAGCATGTGACGGCCGAAGTTCAACGGTCATTATTAGCATCCAGACCATTTGAGTGTGTAGCGGTCGATATTGTTGGACCCCTGAATCAGGCGTCAAGCAAAGGAAACCGTTATATACTTACTCTCGTGGACCTATGCACCAGGTGGATCGAAGCAATTCCACTCAAATACATTGCCACATGGCGTTTAGACAGAATGACGTCATCGGAAAATGCGGTAGAAAATGATATAGAGAAAACCCCACAAGAAACTAAGGAAACTTAGAAACAGGGAACGTCAGACGACAACAGAGAAGGACAAGGGAGATGACCTTGTGTGATTCGGCTGAGGCGAGACATATTGTGTGAAGTCCGTGTTCGTTTGGAGATTTGGTTGTGAGAAGGCAAAGGCTTGGCTGAGGACTATCAGGTTGAGGATGTCTAACGAAGAAAGTGTCAATACTGAGCAGAGGACCTGAAGGCATGGAACACCTAGACAACCTGTGAAAATGAGAACAGCGAGATAGATTGAGCTCCTAACTACAGTCGGACATTACCGGGATAGAGTCGTAAATATTTTGTGTGAATACAGTTCCTGTGTTAAAAGGGACAATTCATTTTCTCGATTAATCCATTGTATTGATCCAGCGCATCATTAAAAGAATGTGTGAGTACTGTTGTTTAGGATGGCGTCGGTTGATTCTTCGTATTACAGTTCGATAGTTCACGTGAGCTTATTATTGCTTCAACGTTGACGTTGCCAATTGATAATTGCGGGAGTTGCGTTGTGGCATACATCACCTCCAAAGATGTGGCAAATGTATATTTGCTCATATTTTCTCGCTTTGGCTTCCCACGATCTATCTTATCAGATCGGGGAACGCAGTTTATTTCGGCTGCTACGAAAAAAATTAACGGGGATCTCAAACACATGCTGGCGAAAGTAACAGCGGAGAACCCAGCTGATTGGGACACACTATTCCCAGCAGTGCTAATTGGCCATAGAGAAATTCCGCACTCGAGTACGGGTTTCTCACCTTTTGAGTTAGTTTATGGGGCGAACCCTCGAGGACCCCTAACCATCTACCATCAGCTAATCACTAGCTTACCAGACAATCCAACAGCAGTAACACCGTATGAGATGGTAATCGAAACACGCGATAGAATAATGAAAGCGTGTGTAATAGCCAAATCATCTTTGGAGAGGAAAGGACAGATGTACCGCGATTATGCAAATAAGGGTGTGAAAACTATTCACCTCGAACCAAACCAGAAGGTTTTGCTTCTACTACCCGACAAAAGTAATTTGTTACTAACATCTTGGCAAGGACCTTTCAACGTTGAACGTAAAATATCAGATGTGGATTATGAAATGTCGATAAAAGGACACTTAAAGATATTTCATATCAACATGCTGAAACCATATTTTTCACGACACGAACAACAGACAGACGAACAAATTGCACCAACACCAAGCAATGAGACGACAGACGTACACAACACAACTTCACTAGTTAGGGCGACACACGACAGCGACAACGCAAACACACTTAGCCAGGTAACAGCACACACAGCTAGCACCACAACAGTATTGAACGAGACAGACGAAGACGAGATGGAATTACCAGTTCCTACGGTAGACACAACGGCGACCATTGACAGCATAAAGATAGAAACGAAACTGACAGATGACCAATGTCGACAAATCATAGAGCTAGTAACGGAATACAGAGACATTTTCTCCGACATCCCAGGAAAGACAGATAGAATAGAACATTCTATCGTTCTAACTGACATCACACCAATCTAGTGTCGACCTTACTCTATCCCTTTAAACTATAGGTCGAACCTCGAAAAAGAAATTCTATCTCTCGAGTCGAGCGGAATTATTCAGAAATCTCAGTCAGAGTATTCTTTCCCTATTGTCCTTGTCGCCAAAAAGGACTCTACTATTCGACTCTGCGTCGATTATCGCCGCTTAAACAAAATAACCAAAATTGACGCTGAACCGATTCCATCAAGCGAGGATCTAATCTTGGACATGTCTACATCTCGCATATTTAGCAAGATTGACCTCACGAAAGGTTATTGGCTAGTCCCGATGGAAGTAAATTCTATTCATCTTACAGCTTTCTCCACTCCTTTGGGACTTTATGAGTGGCGCTTTCTTCCTTTCGGCCTCCGTAACGCTCCAGCGACTTTCTTCCGTCTAACTAGGGATCTTCTCCATGGGATGACCAATATTTCAACTTATATACATGACATATGCATCCATACGGAAGACTGGAAAACACACCTACTGAAACTTCGACAAGTCTTCGACAGGTTGCGATTATTTGGGCTCACAGCGAAGCCGACCAAAGTAGAGTTGGGCATGGAACAAATTGACTTCCTGGGTCATACCATCTGCAGGGGCCAATTAAAAACTGATGACAGAATCGTCACTAAGATTCTGAATTTGACAATGCCAACGACCAAGAAACAGGTCCGAAGTTTACTGGGTCTGGTAAACTACTATAGTAAATTCATTCCAAATCTGGCGGAAATCACCAGTGTTTTTTCTAACATCTTAAAAGCTTCGGCTAAGTTATCTGTACAAGATGCAGGATTAATTAGTGCGTTATCAAAATTGAAATATCTTTTCATCGTTCCACCTATCCTTCGTATGCCTAATCCAAAACTCACTTATTTCTTACGCACAGATGCGAGTGCCATATCCATATCTGGGATACTAGGACAGTTCTACGACGGGACGTTCCACCCCGTAATGTACGTAAGTCGCAAGATAACCCCTGCTGAATCAAAATACTCAGCATCGGAATTGGAGGGCCTCAGTTTGATCTATTGCGTTAAGAAATTTCACAGATTTTTTGCAGGAGCACAGTTTGTAATCCAATACGATAACTCTCCGTTGTCTGTGATGCAGTCTGGACTTCCTAGTAATAACAGAATTTACAGGTGGGCTTTGATTCTCCAAAATTACACGTTTACCATCCAGAATTAAAAGGAAGATTGAACACTGTTGCGGACATTTTGAGTCGACCATCATCCATTGAAATACCTGATTTACAGGAAGGGATCGACCACAGACCACCAGAAACAGTGACACGGTAATGTTAGATAACTCAGTGCTGTATGTGATAATTATGATACATTGTAAGTGCGTTATCATCGCCAAATATGTAACCTGTGTGAAAGTAACAGTGCTATGAGAAGTGTAACGAACAGGCGCAGAAGTAACATGCGCTGACACACACGCATAAGCTAGAGGAACATGAAAGTGTTAGCTATGAACCTACATAACTTAGTAGGAAACTATATTTATACACTATCCACGAAGTAGAGCATAGAAGACTTTGCCGAAATGAACTATGTTATAATAGTCTACAAAGAGTATTGCTCCATCTTCACAACGCAAAGGAGGACGTCGATTTAGTGTAATTAGATATATAAATGTAACTGTGATATATGTATATTATTATTTTATTAACAGTACCTATAACTTCATTTTTCTTTTAATAATTGAATTGCAAATTGTTTAAATGCATATATAACTTTATTTTGTTATGTGATAGTTAGAAATCACCATTATTTAGTTAATAACCCATTTAATAGAACACCAATTATAGAAATATGATTGTTAGATATTATATTACTTTATTAACATATAATCATAATCATTTATAAATTCATTTATCTAAAATATCATTTCCAAATTAACCCAACCATTTAGAAATTAATATCATCTTTTTCACAAATAACATTTTAAGGTAATTAACCTAATTCACTTAAAGGAAAGTATTTATTAGATTATTTCCCTTGAGGGTAATTTAGGTCAGCACACCAAAACTATGTGAGTTACTACTACAGGATCGGTAACAAACCATCCTCATAACCATGTATATAATGTATAGACATGACGCGTGCAAACAAAACGCACAGTCATTTGGCGTGATTACTGTTATAATTCAGCCAATCGCTTAATGTATATATGTAATATTCATGTATTTGATGCTATGAAACATATTTTAATGACGAGAGAATGTTTGAGTGAAAGAAAGGGATGAAAGTGAATGAAAGATGTATGCAAGAAGAATAAATGCGAGGAGAGAATGCAAAAATTATTAAACATTGAAAGGAAGAGAGCGAGAGAGAAAGACAGCGGGAAATTGTTCCTTTTGAAAGGAAGAGAGCAAGAGAGAAAGACAGCGGAACATTTTTTCACCGCTTTAAACGTCTTATTTTGACTTGTCTGTGTCATCTGTGTAGCAGTGTGTTGTTGAGTTTTTATGTGTGTTACTGCCATACTTTAATAGATTATATAGAGAACGTACTTTGAGCTTCAGAAAACGGAGTTGTGGTCACAAATAAGAATAACGGACGTTTGTAACCACAATAAACCGATTTACGGCGCTCGAAGTAATACACACATTTAGTACACTAACGCATAAACATGTTAGAGAGTTAAGTACATTGTAGTTTATTAGAAAACACGCAAACAAACAGGAAAACAAACAGATAAACGATGCACACACTATTCAGTTTAAAGAACAATAACTTTAAATTCAGGGGACACAATAACTTCTTAAAACCTTAATGTAATAGTGAATATAGCTTTTCACAAGCGGAAGCGAGAAGGTGAAAAGTAGAACTATGTGTATAAGAGTTGGAGGGGATATTAATGGGAACATGAACACTTTGTGCTCATGTGTTGTACTCAGAATAGAGTCAACTTGTATGTGTGTTGTCATTTCGGGCAATTTGAGGACAGGTCAAGACAGAAGTCAATAGGTGAAAGTCAAATGACATAGGGTCAAACGACGGAATCCAGAACATAAGTCATAAGACAATGGTTCCGGTCCAAAACAATTCCCAAAGATATCTATAGAGCCAACTATACTGATACATGGGCTACTTAATTAGCCAAGTGAAAGGGTAAAGCAGTGTGAGTAAAGGAAGAAGAGAGTTGTTCTATCCCCAAACTAGAGAGTTTAACTTATTGGATATCTGACAAAATTGGAGCAACCAATTTTTCTTTGTGACCAGATGTGTTACAAACAGGAGTTAAAGGGAAGTAACACTTCACAGCAAGGAGGGGCGCCTGTCAAGATCTCAAATAAGACCTTACAGGGGTAAGGAGAGTAAACATAAGTCTAGTAGGGAGACACCAGACAGGAGAGGCACCAAGTACTATAAATAGCCTCACAAGGAGAGACATTTGTCTCAGATCAGGGGCCAATATGTTAAACTGAGCGAAGGCTTTCCCCAAGCCATTGGCAAGCTTGTCCTTGCGAGTAACCGTGACGTGCCCGGTTACTCGAGCTCACAAGCCAGCGTGCTTGCGGCGAGACCATGCACGCAATAATAGCTACTGCACGGAGAGGACAGTGTCCGTGCTTGTCCACGCAATGTGTAGCGTGTGGACAGACCCGACTGGAGACGGTAGAGAGCAGACGTATCCTTAACAAATGCTATAGTTTCTAGGCAATAGGCAAACATTAGGCTATTCATTTAGATTGTGATTTCGAGCATCATTTCTCACCACTTCATTGCATTCATGTTGTATAACAATGATGAAGTATAACGCTCGCAGAGCCATTCAAGTGTCGGCTCTAAATAAATTGCATTCCTTTCGCAAATGTCACGAGTTGTTATTTCGTGCAGTGTGAAAATAAAGGAGTCCTGAGAATCTGCAGCGAACAAGTCGCTGACACTGTTGTCATACTACATGTAGCCGTGGCTGACAAAGACTAAGATACTGTTGTCATTCTACATGTAACCATGGCTGACAAAGACTAAGATACTGTTGTCATACTACATGTAGCCGTGGCTGACAAAGACTAAGATACTGTTATCATACTACATGTAGCCGTGGCTGACAAAGACTAAGATACTGTTGTCATACTACATGTAGCCGTGGCTGACAAAGTCTAAGATACTGTTGTCATACTACATGTAGCCGTGGCTGACAAAGACTAAGATACTGTTGTCATACTACATGTAGCCGTGGCTGACAAAGACTAAGATACTGTGGTCATACTAAATGTAGCCGTGGCTGACAAAGACTAAGTTACTGTTGTCATACTACATGTAGCCATGGCTGACAAAGACTAAGATACTGTTGTCATACTACATGTAGCCATGGCTGACAAAGACTAAGATACTGTTGTCATACTACATGTAGCCATGGCTGAAAAAGACTAAGATACTGTGGTCATACTACATGTAGCCGTGGCTGACAAAGACTAAGATACTGTTGTCATACTACATGTAGCCGTGGCTGACAAAGACTAAGATACTAAGGTCATACTACATGTAGCCGTGGCTGACAAAGACTAAGATACTGTTGTCATACTACATGTAGCCATGGCTGACAAAGACTAAGATACTGTGGTCATACTACATGTAGCCGTGGCTGACAAAGACTAAGATACTGTTGTCATACTACATGTAGACATGGCTGACAAAGAATAAGATACTTTTGTCATACTACATGTATCCATGGCTGACAAAGACTAAGATACTGTTGTCATACTACATGTAGCCATGGCTGACAAAGGCTAAGATACTGTTGTCATACTACATGTAGCCGTGGTTGACAAAGACTAAGATACTGTTGCCATACTACATGTAGCCGTGGTTGACAAAGACTAAGATACTGTTGTCATACTACATGTAGCCATGGCTGACAAAGACTAAGATACTGTGGTCATACTACATGTAGCCATGGCTGACAAAGACTAAGATACTGTTGTCATATTACATATAGCCATGGCTGACAAAGACTAAGATACTGTTCTCATATTACATGTAGCCGTGGCTGACAAAGAATAAGATACTGTTGTCATACTACATGTAGCCATGGCTGACAAAGACTAAGATACTGTTGTCATACTACATGTAGCCATGGCTGACAAAGACTAAGATACTGTTGTCATACTACATGTAGCCGTGGCAGACAAAGACTAAGATACTGTGGTCATACTACATGTAGCCGTGGTTGACAAAGACTAAGATACTGTTGTCATACTACATGTAGCCGTGGTTGGCAAAGACTAAGATACTGTTGTCATACTACATGTAGCCGTGGCTGACAAAGACTAAGATACTGTTGTCATACTACATGTAGCCGTGGCTGACAAAGACTAAGATATTGTTGTCGTACTACATGTAGCCGTGGCTGGCAAAGACTAAGATAATGTGGTCATACTACATGTAGCCGTGGCTGGCAAAGAGTAAGATACTGTTGTCATACTACATGTAGCCATGGCTGACAAAGACTAAGATACTGTTGTCATACTACATGTAGCCGTGGCTGACAAAGACTAAGATACTATTGTCATACTACATGTAGCCGTGGCTGACAAAGGCTAAGATACTGTTGTCATACTACATGTAGCCGTGGCTGACAAAGACTAAGATATTGTTGTCGTACTACATGTAGCCGTGGCTGGCAAAGACTAAGATAATGTGGTCATACTACATGTAGCCGTGGCTGGCAAAGACTAAGATACTGTTGTCATACTACATGTAGCCGTGACAGACAAAGACTAAGATGATGTGGCCGTGTTGAGAGCGACGTTCTCTATATAAACCGCAACATGATGATGATAGATCTATGTAGCCATACGTGTTTACTGACTGTGCTATGCTGTGTGCATCTATTAGTCTGCATAACGTCTTCTGGGTGTGCACGAAACGACCGTCTATGGATGTCATCATCATCATCAAGTGCCGTTCCGGTTGGCGTAGGCGTTCATGGCTCTCCATAGATCTCGGTCTTTGGTTTTCTGGACCAACTCTGCTGCTGACATTCCTCCATGCCACCGTCTCAATCCATCCAGCATCACTTCTCTTGGTCTACCTCTGCCTCTCTTCCCCTCGATCTTTCCAGTTGTTACGATGTTCTCCAATGATTCTCTTCTCATCACATGACCGAGGAAAGCTGTTTGTCTCTGTCTTATTGTTGTATATAATGTTCTAGTTTCGTTAGCCTGTTTCAGGCAGTCGTCGTTAGTTACTCTGGCAGTCCAAGGAATTCGCAACATTCGTCTCAGGAACCACATCTCTGTTGCTTCTAATTTCTTCTTAATTTGTTCATTTACATTCCAAGATTCACTGCCATACAGCAAAACTGGTTCTACATAGCATTTCATCACTCTCTTTCTTACATTCAGTGATAGTGACTTATTGCATAAGATACTCTTCATTTTCTGAAATGCGTCTTTTGCCTGCCCTATTCTGCTCCTAATCTCTGTTGTACATCTTCCATCTGATGTTATAAATGCCCCTAGGTATCTAAAATTATCAACTTGGTTAAGGATTTTCCCTTCTATTTCTATGTCACATTTTGGTGTCACCATTTTCTTTGATATTACCATTGTTACTGTTTTCTTGATATTCAAGGAGAGTCCTTTCCTTGCACTCTCTGTTACTACAACGTCTAATAATTGTTGTAGGTCTGTTGAATTATCCGCCACCAATACTGTGTCATCTGCATAGCGTATATTATTTATATTATAACCTCCAACTAGTATTCCTGGCATCTCTTTGATCCCTCTCATTATTACTTCGCTATAAAGGGAGAAAAGATCTGGTGACAAGACACACCCTTGTCGTACTCCTAGCTTTATCTGTTCACAACTACCCTTTTTATTTCCCATTTTAAATGCTGCTACTTGGTTCCAGTAAATATTCTTTATTATTCTTAAATCTTTTCCATCAGTGTTGATATCTTCCAACATTTTAATCAGTTCATCATGTTTTACTTTATCAAATGCCTTAGTATAATCTATGAAGCACAAATATATGTCTCTCTGTTTCTCTATTGATCTTTCTATTAGTGTCCGTAATGTATAAATTGCATTGTTTGTGCCCTTTCCTTCCACAAATCCTTACTGTTCTTCACTAATTTCCATTTTTATTTTATTTTTGGTTCTTCTCATTATGATTCTGAGTAGAAGCTTAGTGATATGGTTTATAAGGTTAATTGTACGAAAATCTTCACAATCAATTGCTCCTGGTCTTTTTGGTATAGCTATAAATACAGATTTCAGCATATCACTGGATAAATATCCACTGCTGTAAATATCATTCAACATTTTGGTTAATATATCTACTCCAAATTCTCCCAATACTTCTAATTCTTCTATTGTAATTTCATCTGGCCCAGCTGTTTTTCCTTTCTTCATACGTTTCATAGCGTCAGCGACTTCTTCTTTCAGAATAGGTGGACCTTCTAAGTTACTATCTTCTGTTAATTCTTCCCTTTCTCCTTCATATAATTCTCTTATATACTCATTCCACCTCTTCATTATAGCATCTTCCTCTAATATTATCTTTCCTGTTTTTGATTTCAAACACCCTGTATTTATTCTTAATTTTCTTCCTGTAAGCTCACTGATTTGTATGTGCATATTTTTTGTATCTTTAATGGAATTTAATTCAATTTTTTTGCATTGCTCGTTTAACCAACTTTCTTTAGCCTTCCCACATTTATCTTTTATTTCTTTATTTATCTTAGCGTATTCATGTTTGTCATTGTTACTCTGTTTTCTTTTGTCCATCAGTTTTAAGATATCTTCATTCATCCATTTTTTCTTGGCTATTTTGCCTCTCTCCGGTAATACTTCTTTGCTAATTTGATGAATGGAGTCCCTTAACATTTCCCATTGTTCATCTATACTCTGTATTTTAGTTATTGCATTGTACCTATTTTTCACAGTCCCTCTGTATTGTTCTTGCATTTCTTTATCTATTTTCAGAACCTCTTTATTAAGTCGCATGTTCTTAACCATTTTTAACTTATGGATGTACACAATGGAAAAAAGGGTGAAAATGCAAACCAGTTTGAAAACTATCTAGTTCTTGTAATAGCCGTGACATTACAATCAGTATCAAAAGTTTGATTTTTGAATGAAGCACACATCTGTATGTAAATAAATTGTGCCAAATATATGGTACACAAACTACATAACTCCTGTGTTGTATCACACCTGAAAGGCATTCTCCTTGTCACACAGGAATGCAAACACAGGCGTTTTATGACTATATCTGTAACTGCTATCTCGTGCATTTTCCAGTAGTCACGATTTACACACAACGATAACATTTGTTGCATTTTACATTCAGACAAAATGTGGTTTGCAAAACGGGGTCAAGTTACACATTGGCTACTGATGATCAGTCTCCTTGTCACACTCTTGTCGCGCCTTCAATCCACGTTTCCTGATGACACAATAGTTTTAGTTGTAATTCAACAAACCACAAATTGTCCATGCTCTCGAAAAATGCACGCACAGCACAAGCTACCTATACAACATTCTCTTTGTGCAGGAGACATGTGTCAACGATAAACACATATTCTAAAATTATCATTACATTTGTCTCGGCTACATTACTCAGGCATATAAAACTCAAATACACAATAAACAGAGGAATTGAAATTTGAGATTAAATTGAAGCAAGATAGTTTTCTACAGAAAATACTTGGAATAAAGATCAGATGGTGTCCAAGAGGTAACTAGAACACACGAACAAGCAGGGAATAGAACGGCTCAGATTTTAGCATTGCTGTGTAGTCTTACTGAAAATTTGGGACTCTGAATAACATGATGGGATGTCTTCTGCATCATCTTCAGGCTGACTAAACTGATGATGATGATGCTGCTGATGATATTGATGATGATGACGATGATGATGATGATGATGATGATGATGATGATGATGATGATGATGATGATGATGATGATGATGATGATGATGATGATGATATGCTCCCAGATCTCACAGTGAGACCGAACACATTGGAGTTCTCGAGTAGAGCATACACAATGATTATTAATAACGTGTGATATTCTATGTAATATTCTGATAAACAAACACACCATAATTTATTCTGAAGGGGATACACGTGAACAGGTGTAGGAGTAGTATTTTATAAAAATCAGCCAAATTAATTAATGGATACTGGTGTATTTCAGATAGAGTTATAAGGGCCAAAATAAAAGAAAAACCAATAGATATTAATATTATACAAGTATATACATCAACGCCGGTCTCTCTGGCTGTGGGGTTACAACACTTTCTCTCTGTAATCCCGTTTATCACGCAGAGTCTCGCAGCGGAGCGAGAACTGAGGTGGTTCGACCCCCGCTCGTGACTTGCGGATACTGAGCCGGCCGCTCAGAAAGCAATGGCAAACTACTGAGCGTAATCTTGCCAAGAGATCAACAGACAGCTGAAAGATGCTGCTGTTGACAGCTAAGTCCTGTAAAAGGATACGCAAACATTTTTTTTCCGATATACATCAACAATAAGCAATGGTGATGAAGTAATACAACACTTTTACGATGAAGTAGAAATTGTGATAGTTCAAATTGGATCACAAGAATTAAAAATAATACATGGAGATTTTTAATGGAAAAGTAGGAAACGGGAAAATGGAGGATACAGTGGGGAATTATAGTTTTGGTACAAGAAATGAAAGAGGAGAAGAATTAATAAAATGGGCAAATATTAATGATATAATTATAAACACATGATTTAAACACCATAACAGACGACTATACATGAAAAGTCCCGGTAAGAACATGTGCAACCAAAGTGACTGCATACGTGTTAATACAAGATTTAGAAATGTGTTAATTAATGTAAAGATAATGCCTCGTGCTGACTGTAATAGTGATCATGTACCACTATGTGGACAAATAACAGTAAGATTAAAGAGACGGGAAAATGGTTAAGAACTTGAGACTTAATAAATAGGTTCTGAAAGTAGATAAATAAATTGAAGAACAATGCAGAGTGAATGTGAAAGAAATAGGGACAATGCAATAGCTACACTAAATGTTTTGCGTATCCTTTTTACAGGACTTAGCTGTCAACAGCAGCATCTTTCAGCTGCCTGTTGATCTCTTGGCAAGATTACGCTCAGTAGTTTGCCATTGCTTTCTGAGCGGCCGGCTCAGTATCCCGCAAGTCACGAGCGGGGGTCGAACCGTCTCAGCTCTCGCTCCGCTGCGAGACTCTGCGTGATAAACGGGATTACAGAGAGAAAGTGGTGTAACCCCACAGCCAGAGAGACCGGCAATAGCTACACTACAGAGTATAAATTTGCATTGGGAAATGTTAAGGGAATCCATTCATCAAAATAACAAATAAATATTACCGTAGAGAAGCCAAAAAGCAAAGAAAAAGTGGATTGATGAAGACTTATTAATGTTGATGGACAAAAGGAAACAGAATAAACATGACAAACAAGAATATGCTAAGACAAATAAAGAAATAAGAGATAAATGTGTGAAGGCAAAAAGAAAGTTCGTTAAACGAGCAATGCAAACAGTGAGAATTAAATTCTATTAAAGATACACAACTTATGCACAGACAAATCAGTGAGGTCACGGAAGAACATAAGAATAAATACAGGATGTTTGAAATGAAAAACAGGAAAGGTATTATTGGAGGAAGGTGCTATAATGAAGAGGTGGAATTAGTATATAAGAGAAATGTATGATTCAGGAAGGGAAGAATTAACCGAAGAAAGTAACTTAGAGAGCCCACCTACTATAAAAGAAGAAGTCGCTGACGCTATGAAACATATGTAAATGTAAATGTTTTGCATATCCTTTACCGGACATCGCTGTCAACATCAGCATCTTTCAGCTGTATGTTGATTTCTTGGCAAGACTACGCTCAGTAGTTTGCCATTGCTTTAAGAGCGACCGGCCCAATACTCTCATAAATCACTGGTGCGACTCGAACCGCTTCCAATTCTCGTGCGCTCACGTCAACCACGAGAGTATTTGGTGTTACGGAGAAAGCTGCTAACTCCTCAGCCAGGGAGGCAGGCATGAAACATATGAAGAAAGGTAAAACAGCTGGGCCAGATGAAAGCACAATAGAAGAATTATAAGTATTGGGAGAATTTAGAGTAGATATATTAACCAAAATATTGAATGATATTAACAGCAGTGGATATTTACCGAGCGATATGCTCAAATCTATATTTATAGCTATGTCAAAATGACCAAGAGAAATTTAATGTGAAGATTGTTGCACAGTTAACCTCATTAACCATGTCACTATGCTTCTACTCAGTATTATAATGAGAGGAACAAGAAATAAAATAAAATTGGAAAATAGTTAAGAACAGTATGTTTTTGTGAAAGGAAAGTTTACAAACAATGCATTGTATGTATATTACGAACACACATAGAAAGATCAACAGAGACACAGATAGACATATATTTGTGCCTCACAGATTATAAGGCATTTTATAATGTAAAAAGTGATGAACCGATTAAACTGTCAGAAGACATCAAGTTAAATGGAAATAATAAATAATAATAAAGAATATCAACTGGAACCAAGTAGCAGCAGTTTAAATGGGAAATAATAATACCTGAAAGAAGCTAATGCAACTAGAACACTATATACAATTAGAAAGAGACAAACTGCTGTTTTTAGCCATGTGATGAGAAAACGGACATCGGAGAACATCGTGACAATTGGAAAGATTGTGGGGAAAAGAAGCAGAGGTAGACCAAGAGTAATGATGCTGTATGGATTGGGACGGTGGCATGGATGAATATCATCAGCAGATTTGATCCAGAAGAATTAATTTTTTTTAGTACACTTTCTCCTTTAGTATGCCCCAGAAAAAAAAAAGAACCAGCTCAACTGTTTCTTTCTTTGACAAAGCCATATTTAATCTGTTGGGGCAAAAAAATCTGTTAATAAGTTTGAATGTTGTATTTCATTTGAATTAAATGAAAAATATCAGATTATCCTATGTGTCCAGACTTTACGGACACCCTGTAGTTTCATTTGCCTCTTCAGGGCAATTTTTGCTAGTTACGTTGCCGTCAAAGCAGCACTCGTCTCCAAAACCACATCTCTGGTTACTTTTCATTTTACTGGAATGCACCTTTTGCTTACTCTATTCGATGGGCTTTCAGAAAAACTAATGATCAGGTCCTACAAGTAATAAATGAAAATAATTAACTGATTAGAGTAATTAGACGTAGACAGTCACATTATTTCTGGCCAATTTATGAGAATAAATACTTTCGAGAACTTGATGACAACTGGCAGGATGGAGGGGAAGAGAACAAGGGGAAAGCAGAGAAATAAATACATGGATGGCTTTGCCACGTGATATGGTCGAGACAAGAACACTTAGCTGATCAGTGACTCTGGTGATCGAGTGAGATGGCGAAACATGACTGCCCAAGCTTATCCGCATGTCACACGATAATGATGATGGTGATGATGAATCTCAGTCATCCATCTTCCATATCATTTTATAATTGCCCCAAGGAATGTAAGTTTATACATGTTATTAAGCATTCCACCTTCTATTGTTGTATTACAGTTTACAACATGAAGTTTTTGCTTGTCCTATTATATACTTTATCTCAGTGACTCACGCCCCGTCTGATTTCTAATCATTGTTGCTTTATTCGTCAGTTGTTATTTATGATAACAGACTAGGTTCCATTGTTGCAGGGTGCCCGTGGCAACGCGGGTGTTATAGTCTGGGATCACCCATGGAAGACGACATGTGTAAAACCTACACGTGCACAAGGAACACCAGAGACGGCCTAATTTTCAATGAAATGCAAGTAACGCGAATTGGTAGGTTCAATATGTTTCTTATTTGCCTTCACTGAGATCTTTGTTGGAGAATGTTGACATTAACAGATCTTCTGCGTATTTGTTCGTCTTTTGAGGAAAATGAGTCACGCTCAGTCATGCACATCAAAGGTCAGTTTATCAAACCTATTCATGCGTCTGTGTAAGGTCTGCTTCTACTAGACAGATTCCGCCCAAAGCAAGGAGATATGTCTAACCGTGAGTTCGTTTCTGTCCTATCAATTTTCCCAGAGCCTTAAGTCCTCCTCTTTACAATGTCTAACTGCCATGGGATTTATAATGTGCGCAGCTTCAACATTGAACCTCCTTGTCAAGTTGCTCGTGTGAGGGGGTTTACATGAGGATAATACTATTGACAATGATTACTTGAAACAATGGCGCGTACACACAGTAATCTAGCAGATCCTCAGTGGAAAGGATCAAGGCAGACTCACGGCGGCAGCTAGCATAACATGTGTTCCCAGAGATGATCCATCAAATATACCCCCACATCAGACTAAGATATATTTAGTTACAAAAGGCAGTCGTATATATGTCTCATTCCTTTGCAAGCAATACACTTGATGGCCTTCAACAATGGCGACACACTCCAACAACAACAGCCTTTCTCACACTATACTCTCGCCCTGCCGCTACTTGGCAGAGCTCATAATCCCAGCGTATCAGTCTGTCCTATACACACTGGACGGGAACGCATTCTTTCTGCTTGCTTCTTGCACACGACGATTATTACTGCCATCAACTACTGAAACATTTCATCACTCATTCAATTGGCAATCGCACTGAATATTTACGAATGTTGTCACTTTCGAATCCACTTACAATATAGAATGTTAGTGTGTAATGTCAAATGTGAATAGTATGTGAGTCGTTGTCGAGGTATCGCTAACATAGTGTGTTGTCCTTCCTGTGTACGTCTACTCGTTGGCTAGTCGCTAGGCTTGTATGACACATCGCTAAGCTGCCTCGAGCCTGAATGAGAGGCTCTTTGTTTCCCGTTTAGGACAACTCTGGTAATGAGTTTTAATCGTCTAATCCCGAGCTGTGGCCACTAGAGCCGACTGGCTAGCATCTTGAATGGCTTTATGAACATGCCACATATGTATATATCGGTATATTATGTTTTCAGCTGAACTGTTGCGTGACTGTCTTAAACTCTTTACGTCTTGTCTTTCAGTCATAATTCATCTGGATACATGATGTACTGTACTAGTCGTGATCAATAACTAGGTCCAACCCCGACCAGGTTGAATGCGCAGCTCTGGACTATAGTCTGGTTACATCCTAACATACCGCTATGTGACTGTGAAGTTTTAGTATACGTCTTGCACACCGCGCTAGTTTGTGGACCTGGAGGGGGATGAAAAGCTCTATAACACAGTTCCCGTGCTGATGATAATTTGGAACATGGTCGTGAGAAATGTCGCTACAACAACGCCCCGCCTATAAATGGAATGCTTACAATTACAGAATTTCCGAAATCGAAGGAATCAGCCACAATAACGAATGATACAAGAAACCAACCGAACTGATGAACGATCGAAGGAAATAATCTTTCTAACAAGCAATTCAATGAACCAACCAAACTTGCAAATAATTCAAGTAACCAGCCAAACTAGCGAATGATCCTAGGAAACAAATAAACTAACGTACGATAGAATGACTTAGTGTATCTAGCGAACAATTGAAGGGACCAACTAATCTACTGAAGCCGATGGAAACAAAAGAAGTTCTTTTGAACGGTGACTGGAGGTAGAGCACAGCTCTAACTGTGTTCGGGCCATAGAAGAAACAGAGTAAAAACAGAGAAAACTTCTCACTCAACTCGCAAGAAAACGGATATAATAAGTAAGACGATTCAAGATTCTGATGAAATGGGAGTGCACTTTGGTTATTTTGAAATCCCAGAAAGAGGATTACGCCCTATGATATACCGTCAACAATGAATGTACACACTAAGCTTACACAGACTACACTATAATCTTATGAACATCACAAACATAACGTTATTTCTCAAACTTTTAAGGATAATTAAATTATATTCAGCCACTGAAGCAATAATAACAAAATACCAGGTAGTATTGCAAAAACTAGTAGACATACAAGTGCCAACTAACAAATAAGCTTGTAAGATGTAGCAACAATTATGGGTACCAATGGCAGCTTATTAATACTATGCGAAAATGGTGTAGGGCAGAGCGAAACATGTGCAGGTATGCGAAACACTCAGGAAACCCTTTCACTCTAGTACATGCTTTTCCTTGAGATTGAAATAATCTATTTAGTGTTTGGCCTAAATTATCACAATAAAAATATAAACACAACACACCTCTCTAATACTATTATGCAAAGACTAGTCAAACATCCCAGTACTATGATCCAACAAGACAACATCAACACTAATTGAGTCCGTCTACATAAGCCATAAACGATACTCTTGCGCTGGTAACAATCAGACAACAAGATATAGAATCAACACTGTTTAGGTTTCCCTACATCAGGCAATGCATCTGCACTGATGAATTGCTACATAATTTCCCAAAATAGCTAACTTTATCAATTGAACTATAATAAGCTCACTACCCATACTAAAATATTAACAATCCCGAGCATAGTATAGAGTTGGTAGGAAAATTGTACTGTAAAGTGCTTTCTTAGTAGTTATTGATACATATTAAATTTCAGTTCCTAAATCAATCAATCAATCAAAAACATCAAATATTAAATGCATTGGAATAATCTCAAGTCTCTACTATCATTCCAGTACATCACGGTGTCCCTATAGACATCTCAGTTAGTTCTTGCCTATGTTAACTATATTCAGGGCACATATTCATATTTATAGATAGCTAACACGCTAACATTGTTCCATATATAATATAGCCCAAACTCAACATAACCTACCACGTATGACTCAAAACTCTATAATTCCCTGTATACCGCTACGCACATCACTATTATTATATGCTGGACATTAGGGTGCCCTCATCTCATCTCATCTCATCTCATCCCATCAAGTTCCTCTTGTACCTTGCGGTGTCGAGGTGAAGTATAAACATCTTGAGAGAGCCCTTTTATGGGCTTCATGTATCGATATTCCCTAGACTCTGCTATTCCCTCCGTCCAACGTTTACGTGGTCGGCCTCTTCCTCTGTTTCCATCTGGTCTGTACATCATTGCTTGTTGTGGTATGCTGTTGACTGGTAACCTACTTGCATGGCCAAACCATTTGACTTGCTGCTTTCTAATAAAATCTAGTGCTGCTATAACTCCCACTTTAGTCCTGATTTCTTCATTTCTGTCTTATCTCTTCTTGATACGTTGAGTATTCTTCTCAGGAATCTCATTTCTGTCGTGATTTTTCTTTTCTATTTTTCTGTCATTGTCCAGGTTTGGCATTGTTAGCATAGAGTTGGTAGGAATATTGTATTGTAAAGTGCTTTCTTAGTAGTTATTGATACATGCTTGTTCTTTAGTATTGGTGCCATTTGTCCAATGCGTTGGTTTGCATTATTGCATCTATTTTAGATTTCGTCTTCTGATCTGCCATTTGATATTATACTACCAAGGTACTTGGAACTCTTTACTTTTTTCAAGGGATGTTCGTTTAGGTGAATTTTTTTTTTTTTTTTTTTTTTCATCTTTAGTTATAGTCCTTTCCTTGTGCTAATCTTCATGTTATGTTCCCTACACATTTCGTTTAGACTATTCATGTGATCTTGTAATTCAGCTTCTGATTTTGCTATTAGTGCTTGGTCGTCCGCAAACAGGAGTTCTCTAATGGTTATATATGCAAATGGTTCTTCTTCTGTGTTCTCGTTAGGCGGTATTCTTGCGGCCTCTGTTTGGCTGGTTTCTTTACATATGTTGTCTATATATGTTATGAACAAGAGAAGGGGCAGGACACAACCTTGTCGTACTCCAGACCTTATGGTGAAGGGTTCTGAGTGTCCTCCAGTTGCTATCACTATGCATTCACTATTGTTATATAAGCTTCTACATTTGTTTGTTACATTAGGGTGCTCTGATCTGATATAATATAAGTGCACAATTATCTGCTCACTGCTATGATTCACTTCACATATCAACCAGTTCCAGTGTTTATATTAGCCTCTCTGCACACAAACAACCATCATGTATTGCACATTACAGTGACCTGATACGCCATGCCAAAGTGCACACTGCTCTCCGTCTTGCTATGATGCATTTCATATATTACCAAAATGATTTCCTCCTCGTACGCTTTACTAATACCAGTTCCAAATACGCATGGCTCGGTGCCCTTCCTCAGTAAAGCCGCACTTGATATACACGTATATATCATTCGCAGTCATTATGATTACACTATTATTACTAATACGCATTCAGTATATTAAAAGAAATTTATTTCCTACGCTCCGTAGCTATTGGTCCATGGAGTCCATTATATATGTATCCTTCCAAAACATAGGTATCAAAAGACAAGATGTGCTTCACATATATTCATAACATTTCTGCCAAGCAACACGTAAATAATTGTGGATTACATTTCAATTTAACTGCAAAGTGATATACTTTGCCGTTCCTTGACAGCACATTTCATATTGATCTACTTTAATTACAACAGGTCACTCACATCATAATCATCATCGCCATTCATGTGTCCCATTATAAATATGTGGTTCTCACGCTTGCTTGCTTGCTTGTGTTAGCTGGCTGTGAACTCCAGCGCGAAGTCCTGTATGTCGGATGAAGACATCCTGTTGTCCAACATCAGTGTGATGTCATACAAGATCTGAGGTTTGCATGAGTATCCGTTGTCCCATGTCTGGCTTATTGATGTGCAGACTTGTGGTTACTTGCCGTGCAGCAGACACTCTCCGACTTCGGAGGAATCAACGATCCTACTGACTTTAGCCAGGGCCCCAAAGGGACCTGTTGTCCAGGACGCTCGCCTAGGACGCGTCAATAGGTCTTGGCCAGTATAGAACCTGGCCCTGGTGCCTTGGAAACACCTCTGCGCCCTGTGGTTCTCATGAAACTACATTCATCATTACAGTATCTAGTGTAAAACTAGCACTTATATTGCTAATTGTATAAGCTACCGCTGTCACAGTGGGCATCCCTAACGGTAACTCCTCCAACTCGCATTGCACTCCTGTGGCAACAACAAAACCACACACTGCTCCCATTCTCAGCACTAACATTAATTTACCCTACTCTATGTAAACACAATTAGTCATGAATAATTAGTCAATATCCTGAATCATTTGGGTGCTTCGGTTTACGAGTTAAATGTTTCGGAGACTCCTGTGGATCGTCGCTAAAAGCTACGGAGTTCGTGCATTGTGCGACGCTTTCCGTGCTGCGGAAAGAGACCGAGCCATATGGGATAAAACTCGGTGCAATGAAGTCGACCCTGTCGACTTTTAAGCGTCTTTTGTTTTTTTAAACTTGTGAATCCACCTTTAGGCCGCCATTTCGAGGGCAAAGGCTGCGCCTTACTTCTTTTGTTGTCCTTTCATGCGACACCACTACTTTCCTGTTCGATACAGTATTGTTTTTATGTGTCCAATAAATATAAAAACTAATATAAACATTTACGTGTTTCTGTTTTCAAGCAGCTTCAATTCGCTTTCATTAATATATGTGTGTACTTTGACTTGTCATCTTGTCCGATTCTGACCGGTCAGATACATTTTGAATTCGTGGATAAAACCGTGGCATTCTAGTAAAATGGTTCCCTGTTCATTAATGGTTAGTAGTAGTAGCTGTAGTAGGCCTCTTTCAGTAGTAGAGGACTATAGAATTGTGCCGCTGGGGAGGTACATGATAGCACCTCTGGTGACTGTATAGTTCAAGGCAAGAGTGACAGTCTTTGTCATAGATTACGCATCTGTAAGATGAGGCAGGTTCCGCAGTAAGTGACTGCATTTTATGCATGTGCCTCCTATCCTCAGTTTGTTCTATGAGATTGCGTTGAAAGATCACCAGTCTATTTCGTACATCTCTTCTCCAGGAACATCTGTCTGTTGCAACTCTTTCCCACGTGTCTGGATCTATGCCACGGGTTTTCGTATCATGTTTACGCACATCCTTATATCGCATTTTGGGGTTGTCATATATTACAATTGGAATGGGGATCACTTTTGTGCATTACACGGGTTCTAGTCATAGAAGCTGTTCCCCATTCTCCTCTATTGTTCAATAGTCAAGAATAGGAACCTTGAATATCTCAGACTCGGGATTTTGTCTAGGTGGTGGTCCCGTTGAAGATAGTGATACAAGATAAGAATATGCCTTTCACTAAGAATCCTATTAGCTCTTGAGCCCCCTTACAGTCTGTGAATAGTCTGAAATGACATTATCAGCATGAAACAGGATCAAGTGAAGAAATAGCTTGGATCTTGAGTAGCTGCAGGAAAATAAAGATCATCTTCTTTTCAGCAGATGTCATCCCTCTCCCTTTCATTTCCCATTGTTTGGTGATTGTGTTAATTTATTGTTTTAATTACACACAAATAACAACTTGTTACAAAACAGTTTTTAAACAAGCATTTGAACTGGAAATAAAGTATTGAAATAGCTACTGTTAATGTGTTTATTGATTGTGCTTGGTTTTGGGTTTAGAAACACATCACATGTACATTTTGCAAGCATGTTTGGTAGTTATACATGAGTACATGCCCTCCCCTTCCATTTCGTTCACAATCAATTAGGTATGTAAGACTACAAATATCTGATCACTTTGGAAAGAAAGAATTGTCTTTTTATGTATCATACTGTATCAATATTCCTTTCCTGAAACACAAAAAGTTTATATGGCCTGATATGTTTGGGCCTCTTCTGCTTTCTGTTCTCCCAGGTAGTGATATCTGTGTTTAGTAGAAAAATGTCACCTCTGAGCAACGAGACTGGGTTGAGCCTGGGTCCATGTGTTGATGGATCCGTTCTCTCACAAGTTCAGGGGAACATCTCTCTTCCATTTCTTTCACCAATATCACAACTCGAATTGAGACCAAACTACACATATTTTTGAAAAACATGGCCATCACTAAGAGACCGGACCGTCTGCTAGAATCTTGTTAGGAGAAGTGCGCGATTCAAAACTGAACGCCGACGAAGGGCCGGAGTTACAATCACGTGATCGGTTTCGTCCAATGATTCTATATAGTGTAGACGCCGTTTATTCCAAATATAGCTGGCATGTGTCCATCTTCGGTGTCAAGTTGGGTGTTATGTGTTTTTTGTGCGTTCAAGTGTACCATTTTCCTCTGCTCGGTGTGCAATTGTTGACTTACTGTAGAACTATCTATTACTGTTACTATAGACTGTCGCGCCATTCGTCTACAGGCAGCCGCCATCCTTTGATGTTGGAGACAGACTGTCCTGGTAGGAATCGGCAAGATCTTTTGTTGTGGGGGAAAGATTCTCCAGATCACAGGCCGGCAAGACTTTTTGAAGTACCGGAAACAATTCCCCAGATTAAAGCGGGCCAGTTGTTTACATCGAGTCGAAAAAGGAGAGAAAAAATGGCTTCTCGACGCCTAGTGTCTAGTCAGATTTGTGACGTCATTCAGACACAGTATTAAAACAGTCTGGACAAACAACTTTGGCGGGGGTCGACTAAATGTTGTGAGGCCACAAGGACGTGTGTGATGTTCCTGTTTTGATTATGGATAGAGACTACAGTGTCTTATGTTGATTTACATCGACGGACATTTATCCATTGTGTGATTTAGTAGTCTCGATGTCAAACAGGAATAAATAAATGGTATTTAATTAAATAGACCCAAATTAGATGATTCTTAGGAGTCGAGCGTAGTAATGTGCGTTGTGAGAACTTATTGTAGGAGCGTCGGCAGCAGTAGGCTTTCGCGTTGTTTAAACTAGCTAGTGTGGGATATCAATTAACTCAGTGAGTTAAGAACAAGGTGGAGGAATGATGCTCGGAGAGATTGACGATGGTTGATGGGTTAAAGGAAATGTAAAATGGTAGGATCTTCCAGTAGGGTATCTACTGGGTTTCTGCACTTTTCCTTTAGTCTTTCCTTGTCTTACCATGACTCAGACCGATTTGATGATCCCCTCTGCCTTATGGCAGAGTTTAGTTCTCTGTTATATATCTGAGTGCGGCCGTCGGCCTACACTCACCTAATGAAGGTCGGAATCGGTGTGCTCTCACCGGGTGTGTTCTCTCTTCAACAGGTTCCACTATGTTTTCCAAAAAAGCTAGCAGACAAGTCATAGAAGATGATTATGGCTCAATCATTGAAGGAAGTTTTTACTCAGCGGCTTTTGCACTGGGTCCATAACCCAGAGGGTCTGCAAGAACCTGGCTTCTGCTGAGCAGGAACCGACGATAATCTAAGAGTGATTCCTCAGTGGTAGTTCTAATCATAGTAGAGTGAAGATACTTACAATACCACCAGTAACAGGAACAATAGTAGTTATATAGAGAAATTGACAATTAACATTGCGTTTTCCAAATGGTGAATTCCTGTGAGAACTTAACAATTAACATTGTTTTTCCAATTGGTGAATTCCTGTGAGAAATTAACTACTAACATTGTGTTTCAAAGTGACAGTAAACATTATTTTACTGTACACGGGTTATCAGATCACAGAACCTTTAGTGACATATTAGTTACACTGTGTGTGTCGGGAAGCCACGGGAGGAAGTCGACACCTGGCAGGAGAGACGCATCATTTGATGAGGTCCTTCTGTACTTGATCTATGGTGCTGTTGTGTGGCCGATACTGTGATGAAAGCAGACTTGATCCTGATCTGTTCGGTCTGATTCTGCATACACACTAGATTATACGACAGACATTCTACATACACACTTTGCACATACCTGACACTTTTCTTTATTAAATTAATTTGTCATTTTGTTAGAAGCTAGAGTTGTGTAGTATGTTTTGGAAAATAATGAGAGGGGGCATGGTCCAGTGGTAAGAGGAAGAAGAAGAAGAAGAAGAAGAAGAGAGAGAGAGAGAGAGAGAGAGAGAGAGAGAGAGAGAAAGAGAGAGAGAGAGAGAGAGAGAGAGAGAGAAAGAGAGAGAGAGAGAGAGTGATCCAAGGACTGATGGGGTGTTGTGGACAGAAATCCAGAAGATCCTCAAGATAATGATATGGCGTTAAAAGAATGTGGTTGTTGATTCCCCTCACCCCAGGGACGACACTTATTACGACAGTGTGTGTGTTTATGCATGCATGTGTGTCTGCCTGTCTGTATGTCACACAACATGGTAAAATGCATTGTTTATGTTTACAACATTCATTTGACAATGTTTTTTTTTTTATATGTGCATTTTACAAACACATTTGATAAACGAAAAATGGGTAATTGGAAGGGCCGAATGTAAGACGGGTGTGCGTGGACAATTTGTGACCCTTTGAAAATAAAGTTCGTTCGTTCGTTTGTGTGTGTTTTGTAAAGCAGAATTTCTCGATCACCAATGGACAGCGCTGAAGATCTACACCTTCTAACTGTAGGCATTGATACCTATCTGACTGGTCGTCTCTGAGAGAGGCCGGTTCCACCTGCGTTTCTCCTTTTATACCAGCTCTTTGACCACTTCCCGTGATTCCAGCCGAGACCTAGCGCCGTGCTCTCTAGTGTGTTCCACAGTCATCACACGTCTACTTCATTACCCCCCCCCCCTTTCCCCCCAGACCTTGCACCCCTGATATTCTTACCAAATAAGTAGTCATCTAAGACTTCTATACTGTACTATGATCATTCACTAGCCAGGGTACATAACCTTCTACACAAATCTCACATACAGACCAACTAACACAGAGAAAATCACGTCAAACGTGTAGATTAAGAAACAGGAAAAAACACGTATCAACTGACAAATAAGAAAACACTTTACGGAAACACAGCCCACCTAACACACAGAGAAAACACTATATGGAGATACGACTCAAATAACAAATAGATAAAATGCTATACGGAGACACACCCCAATTAACAAATAGAGGTGACACATTACGAAGAGAAAGATCAACTAACAAATAGAGGAAACACTACGCAGATACAGATCAACTAACAAATAGAGGAAACACTACGCAGATACAGATCAACTAACAAATAGAGGAAACACTACGCAGAGACAGATCAACTAACAAATAGAGGAAACACTACGCAGAGACAGATCAGCTAACAAACAATCCTCACTATACGAAGACTCAGATCAACTAACAAATACAGTCAAGTTTATAAGAAGACAGAGATCAACTCACATATAAGGAAAACACTATGTGAAGACACAGCTCAATTAACAAATATAGAAAACACTATACGAAGACAAAGATCTACTAACATTCATTGCATATGAGAGTTGTACTTTCACTGTGTATGAGTGTGGCACGTTTATCGTTTATCAGTGTGGTACTTTCACTGTATACGAGTGTGGTATGTCACTGTATATGAGTGTATCACTTTCACTGTGTATGGTACTTTCATTGTGTATATGTGTTTGGAACTTTCACTGTATATTGGTGTAGTGCGTTCATTGTGTATATATGTGCGCTTTCTTTTCACTGTATATGAGTGTGGCACTTTAGCTGTATGTGTGAGGGTACTTTCACAGTAATTGTGTGTGCTGCTTTAACTGTATACGAGTGTGATACTATAGGTGTTTATGAATGTGATACCTTCAATGTATACAAGTGTGATAATTTCACTGTATGTGAGAGTTGTGTTTTCAATGTATATGCGTGTTGCATTTTGTTCCTTGTATCTCGTGTCCGAGGTGGGTCATAGATAAATCAAATATTGACTTTTTGACGTTCGTGTGCTAGAGATATTACTGACTGTGTGACATTACGTGTTAGAGATAGTATAGACTGTTTGACACTGGGTGTTAAAAATAATAACGGGTGTTTGTCACACCAGGTGACCTTTTATGCATATTATGGCAGTAGAGATGTGTGTGTGTGTGTGTGTGTGTGTGTAGTTCTTTTTTAATAGAAAACGTAAGGGTGGCAAATGTAGTCATTACCGCGCCTGGCGAATGTGCACACACACTAGTGAATAAAGTCAATTGATCACACACTAGTGAATAAAGAAATACTCGCCTCGAAAGGGTGTCTGTCAACAACCTGATTTCATACAATCATGCGGTCCTTTCATTCACCCCTCGTAATCACAAACACATCGTTGGGTAAATGGACGATCAGGATTCACGTTTTATTATATATTACAAAGCTCGCCTTCCGAGCATACACATTTAACATTCGTTACTCAAATACAATCTACTATCATTGGCTAAGTGTAACTATGCCCTCTCTAACTATACACTGACAAGGGAAAACACAGATGTCCTGTCACACCGACTGTCCGTCCCTGTCTGTCTGAATTCACATCTCCAGTCCAGTTCCTCGTCCCCCTTTCTCGTGCCGTCCTTTGTGTGGCTTGCTGGATCACTTGCCACGTAGTTCAGTTGTCCAGTCCTCGTAGCCTATAGCTATACTAGAGTTCAGTCTGTTTACGGGTAATCCCCGTGCTTACGGTACTCTGTCCTATTTCGGGAATGAATCCCGGTATGTCCTAGTCATGTCCTAGCTATGACACATGCGTGTCCTGTCTAGGTCTGGTCCTAACACTAGTTTGGAGTACTATCTCCTTCTACTGTCTTTCTCTGTCTATACTCTTGTACAGAGTCCCTATTATGTCCTGTCTTTGTCCTTTACTTTCCTCCGTCCTTGTCCTACTTGTATCTATGTCTATCCTACTTCTATCTCTGTCTCTCCCAGCATCTTGACACGCTCCCGTCCCCCGTCGCATTGCGTCACCAACTTTACCTCATGGGTGTGGCGCAATCTCTCGTAACATTTAAAAATTAGTTGGGTCTAATTTTGTCAAGTGCTGGTACTGTTAAGTCCTCATGTCCTGGGTATAATCACTAACTTCTGACTGTCTGATGTCACATTGTCGTATTTATCCACTGGCTTATTAATCAGTGTAGCACAACTTTACTGTTGGCTAGATACTCATCTCCATTACACATATGAGAGCTGTAATGACCCGAAGCCCATTGCCTTTACGGCTTGCTTCTCAAAATTTCGATTAACGGACATCCCGTTCAGATTGCACTTTTTACGGTACAATACATGAATATAAATTCATGCTCCCGTGTAATGTTTCTCCAACTTTATTACTTGTTGTGTGTGTGCTGATGTTCACCTCTCTAAATTCCGTTTTGTGGTAAAATATTCAAATGTTTTCTAGAGTATCAGTTAGTCTGTGATGTCCCCTGTTCATGGGTTCTCCCCCCTTCCATTTAATTGCTGTCTGCATTTTTATCTGTACGTATTTGTTGTTTGTGTGTTTAGTTAAGTTTAATGTATGTTTAAATCTGAATCATAGGTGTATGTATCTAATTTATTGAATGTTGTTTTTCAAGCGTCGTGGATTGGTTTATGCCGTCACGAATTGATGCGTTAGCATAATTTGTGACTGCCCTGCCGATCTAGGAAACTTAAAAATGTAGCTATACCTATAATAGAATAGTGGCAACTACACACAGAAATGACAGAAGCACATGTGTTACATTCAAGACGCAGACAAATTATAAAAACGCTTGGGCGCGGAAAAAATTCGCCCGTTGTTCGCTTGCCTTTTATTTAATTCATGCATTCTGTCCTTGCTCTCGTCTTTCTCACTCACAAATGTTAAAAAGTTATGTTATGCCATTACATTATTATCACGCTATAATGACACAGGGAATAATCTTGGGAAATGAAAATAAAATACAATAAAATAAAATAAAATAAAATAATGACAAATACATTAAAATGAAAAAAATAAAATATAGTGCAAAATAAATAGTACAATAACGTTTTGGCTCAGTTTTTCGGTAAGCTTTTGAACCGCTTAATAGTGTGAAAAAAATGGCACTGTATCTATCTACACAATATCTACAAGTTAAGTGGGTTATTTGCCCTTATTGTAAGTAATATAACTAATATTTAATTAAACTATAATTTCGTGTGCTGAGATATCTGACTAAGTGAAGATAATCTAACTAATTAACTGAAATGGATTAAAATGTGTTGGTTCCCTTTATTAAATTATAAATCTAGATGGTACAAAAAAATTTAATGATGTTATATTTCTAACTAATTTGTGTTCAATAACTAGGATGTTCTAAATATACTAAACTAATGTATGGAACGATAGTCTCTTAAGAGACTGCTAAGATGCAATAAATCTCAGTTATCTAATTTTAAGACTAGTTGTAAGTGTATTTAGTTGGGAAATGGGAAAGGTGCATTTATTCTACAAAAACTAAAGTTGTCGTGTTGCTTTCAACTAACTACATATACCAAAAATATTCTAGTCTGTGCAACTGCAATAAAATTCTCTATAATACATGACAATTACATACATTTATCTTTATATCATATTTATATACATGGTCATATATACCTTCATATATATCACACTAATTAACTAAGTTAAACCAGGCGCACTGAAGATGTCGCGTTCTTTCCTTTTGGGATCTATGTAACAAGTTCTTAAATATACAGTTCACTGTTCCACGCGATGTTCCTGGAATCTATTCATGATGTGTCCATAATATAGTGGATTACAATTCCTTGACTCAATGTAAATAGTGATGACATGAGTGTTTTATAATTTCACATCTGTGTGATCGACTTCTGGCAACATTGTCACAGATGGAGTTGTGTCGACTTCTGGTACCATTGTCACAGACGAAGTTGTGTCGACTTCTGGTAACATTGTCACAGACGAAAATGGAGTTGTGTCGTCGTTCATTGGCAATTCAGGTACATCAAAGGTTGTAGGCCTACTTAACATGTCAGCCAGTATGTTACTTTTGCTACTGATGTGCCTGACAGTAAACGAGTAATTTTGAAGTACCAGGGACCATCTGTATATTCTATTGTTTTTGTGGACCCCTGTCTCCATGACAGTGAGCGGGGAGTTGTCAGTCTCGATGACAAAGTGTGTCCCTGCCAAAAATCGGTGCAGTTTATGGACACAGTACACTATTGCGAGCACTTCCAATTCAGAAACCCCATATTTGGCCTAAGTAGGAGTAATTTTACAACTTACATACATTACTGGATGAAGAATATCGTTGTATTTCTCGCCCAATTCGCCTGCTATCGAGACTGTGCTGGCATCAGTCCTAAGAAAATATTGTAAATGAGGGTTAGGCAAACGAAGTATTGGGACATTGCTAAAAAAATGTTTTAAGTTTTGATAAAGCATCAATTAGAATGGCATCTTTCACATCAATCTTTACATTATTTTTCAATAAATTAAAAAAAAAAAACACTGGTAATTTCCGCTAGATTTGGAATAAACTTATTATAATAATTCACCAATCCGAGCAATCTTCTCACTTGTTTCTTGGTAACTGGCATAGTGAGATTTAGAATTTTTGTGACAATTTTGCTATCGGTTTCCAAATGGCCTTTTGATATAGTATGGCCTAGGAAGTCGATTTTCTCCAAACCCAGTTCTACTTTGGTGGGTTTTACAGTAAGTTCAAATATTCTTATCCTTTCGAAGACTTGTCTAAGTTTTTGCAAGTGTTTTGTCCAGTCTGTTTTATGCACACATCTGTTATTTATCATTTTTGGTTTTATCTGTATGCTGTCCCTTGTTGCAGTCAATTCTATTGTTGGTTCTGGTTGTTCTATATTGTCGTTTTCTGTTTGATTCCCTATTGTGGTTGCGCTGAGTGCGTTTTCTGTCTGATTGTTGGGTGTCTTTGCATTGTGATTCTCTTCTATTTGATTAATGTCTGGTGTGGTTGCATTCTGTTTGTCTCTTGTCTGATGAATTGGTGTAGTTGCATTGTGTTCGTCTTCTGTCTGATGTTCTTGTTTAGAGGCCAATGTTGTTGATTGATCCTCTGCTGTCAAGTGGTTAAACTTCTTTTCTGAGTGGTGATATAAGATACATGATGGAGACATATAATTAATATCTCTAACAAATTTCTGCCAGTCAAACTGAGCTAATGTTCTGGTTCTTGTATAGTTATATCGTAATTGATTAGCAAAGAACGAATCTTTTGAGATTCGTGAAAGTACATGTCGTTGTTCGACTTGTGGTAATGTTTGCTGATATTTATGGTTGTCTCTCTTGCTATCTGTCATGAGACTATCTTTGTGTGCCTGAAAATAACCTGACGTGTTTTCTGTCATATCTGGGTTTATACCTTTTTCACAAGATGAGGTAAATACAATGGCGTGTTGCGCCTTTATGGAGTTTTCTTTACTGGTGATAGTTACTTTACCACTTGGTGTTTTAAGGTGTAACCTTTCTACTTGCAGGTCATCTTGCTGTTTGTGTGTTTCTGACCTGACTACCGCATTAGCCTTGTAGGTTTCTCTCCAGGCTAATATCTCTTCTGCGGTACAGTGGTTTAACTGTGGTAAGCACCGAATTATCAAATCCTTACACGGGTTATCTAAGATGGCGAATGTACATGTGCCGGACAGGAATGGAGTGTTTATACGGGCTTTTGCTGAGGGTATTTTTCTATGTTACCCGTGAATGTACGGCACTTTACATAGCCGCCGGTATAATCTTCTGGCTTGGCCAATTCCTTCCTCAGGCCAATAAGAGTACTACCGCTATCTACTAAACAATGACAAGGTTTGTTGTTAACCATTCCGTCATGAAATACTAGTTTGCCTTTGGAGGCTGTGACTGCGTTTGCATTCTCTGTAGAGCATGGTACTGTGTGCCCGCATTGTAGCACACCGTCTTCGTGAAATTGATGGCATATGACACAATTATTAAAGTTCAATACATCAATAGCTGATACAACATTATCAGTGTATGGTAAAACTTCCTCACTTTCACTTTCATGATCACTTTCACTCCCAGAAGAGGTATCGACAAGTAAAGCATTACTGGCTCTCAATTTCTGAGGTCCAAGACACCTCGAGCTATAATGTCCATAAGAACGACAAAAGAAGTATTTATCTGCACTTCTATACGTTTTTCTCTTGCTCTCTTGCTTCTTTATCATCATCTCTAAGTGAGACGGATATCCCGGGTTCTTATCGCACATCGAAAATTGTTCGTGAAACAAACGACAGTATGGGCATTGAGGTGGCTTAGATTTAGGTTTATCCCACATCTGAAATGGTTTCTGAGGTTTACTTTTTGCAAATGATACTATTTCAGACTCTTCCAAAGATGTTTTAAAGATGTCCCGATTGGAAGAAAAATATGCGGACCCCCGTTTTTATAACTGTTCTATTGACTCAATATCGGCTTGCTGCAGAAACTTTGCAAAGGGAGATGGTAAAGTGTAGATGACTTTGTCCATTATCATTAAATGTTTAAGTTTATCAAAGCTTTTGTCTACCTTTGCTGCTGCTAGAAATCTGTTGAATATACTCTGTACGTTAGAAACATAGTCAATGAACGTTTCAGTTGGATTTGGTTTTAATTTGGAGTATTGAATTTGATACCCTGGGGCGTCTAGTAAAAAATTTTGTATAATGCGTTGTTTAATGTAGTCATAATTATTTCTGAGCTCTTGGGGGATAGATTCTATCAATTTTAAAGGCTCCCCCGAGAGGTTCTTCATATAGACCACCGCCCAGTGTTCTCGTGGCACCTCCTGTAATTTAAACTGGAATTCCACATTCTCAGTCCATGCAGATATGGAATCGCCTTGACAATACGGTTTCATCAGGCCTTTGTATGTGTTAAACTTATTCTCCTCTTCTTTACTTTTTAACTTGGTGGTGGCAATCTGTACTTGAGATTCAATCTCCAATTCCTTCATCTCCAATTGCGTTTGAGATTCAATCTCCAGTTATTTTCCTTTTATTTCTAATTCTTTTAATTTAGTGGCCTCAGCCAATTCAGCCAGCTCTTTCTGATGCTGGCGTTCCTGTGCTCGCTGATCTCTTTCAGTTGCTGCCTTCTTGTCTGTGTATTCCCTATATTTCTCACTTGCCCATTGCTCTAATTTATCTCCAGTAAATCCTAGATATTTACCTGAATGTATAAATTCTCCTAATGTTGACATTTTGTTAATATTATAAACACACTCACATATATACTGGAATCAACAATAAATTTTATAGAATGATATTATTTATATACAGCACTCAAATTGAGATGCCCTTCTAATCTGTTTATCAAAACTATATGTATACTTATCTGCAAACACTGGAACTTTCTTGGGCCTATAAGAAGTTCTTCTGAATTTCAGGTTGAACTGATGTTCTAATTACGTCTGCTCTGCATTCTGTTATATAGAGCAGCAAAAGTTACTATTTTGAAATTACAGTACATACAAGTTATTATCACACTCAAACAATTTATGTGTAATTATTCGCTCCGACGGGATGCTGAAATGTGAAATTAATTAATGTATATTTGTCTGTCGTTTGTCGTGTCAATGTCGTCGTGTCTTCACCTCTGTTCGACCTCACCTGAAACGTCTTTGTGAAATATGTTCATATTTATATTCATATTCACAATTTGCAGTAATTTTAGAAATCAACTTTCTGATCTTATTTTTCAACAGATTGAATACAATTCGATACACATTTCGTATTTTCAGTGAACACTCCTGTACACCATCTCGGTCATTCTATCCTGTGTAGGTTTGTGAACACTACTTCGGTTCCTATTTTAAGTGGGTTTAAAGATTAGTTCTGAAAACCACTACGAACATTGAATTTTATTTTTGTAGGTTCAAGTCCCACTTCTGACACCACCTTGGTTCCGCCTGTCAACAACCTGATTTCATACAATCATGCGGTCCTTTCATTCACCCCTCGTAATCCCAAACACATCGTTGGGTAAATGGATGATCAGGATTCACGTTTTATTATATATTACAAAGCTTGCCTTCCGAGCATACACATTTAACATTCGTTACTCAAATACAATCTACTATCATTGGCTAAGTGTAACTATGCCCTCTCTAACTATACACCGGCAAGGGAAAACACAGATGTCCTGTCACACCGACTGTCCGTCCCGGTCTGTCTGAATTCACATCTCCAGTCCAGTTCCTCGTCCCCCTTTCTCGTGCCGTCCTTTGTGTGGCGTGCTGGATCACTTGCCACGTAGTTCAGTTGTCCAGTCCTCGTAGCCTACAGCTAAACTAGAGTTCAGTCTGTTTACGGGTAATCCCCGTGCATACGGTACTCTGTCCTATTTCGGGAATGAATCCCGGTATGTTCTAGTCATGTCCTAGCTATGACACATGCATGTCCTGTCTAGGTCTGGTCCTAACACTAGTTTGGAGTACTATCTCCTTCTACTGTCTTTCTCTGTCTATACCCTTGTACAGAGTCCCTATTATGTCCCGTCTTTGTCCTTTACTTTCCTCCGTCCTTGTCCTACTTGTATCTATGTCTATCCTACTTCTATCTATGTATATTCTACTTCTATCTCTGTCTCTCCCAGCATCTTGACAGTGTCGAATACACGACAACAGGCCAGCATAGAGCATGCTCTAGCAACTGGGCTACCGTCACTCACACTGGTTGTGTTTAACAAGTGACATGACATACCTTGTTTCTTTTGGCAGGTTGCCGGGACAATTACGGGAATTGTAATAGACTGGGCAGTCGTTGGCATAGAATCCACTCCGGAGGCCGATGGAACGAAAACTGCATATGTAGTGCTTTCAACAATGGAACTACATACTATAGGTGCCAACACTGATGTGTCCAGTGGCTTTGTGGCCATGCTTGAAATCTACAGAACACGCCGTCGGACTTTACTAGAATGTCAAACACGCTATACTATTTCTTACACATGATGTCAAACACTCTATACTATCTCTAACAAATAATGGCAAACACTCTGTACTATCTCTAACACAAAATTTCAAACACTCTATACTATCTCGAACAAATAATGTCAAGCACTCCATAATATCTCTAACACATAATGTCAAACACGCTATACTGTCTCTAACATGTGATGTCAACACGGTAAACTATTTCCAACATCATAATGTCAAACACTCTATAGTCTATACTATCTCTAACACATAATGTCAAACATTCTATACTATTTCCAACACGTAATGTCAAACTCTATATACTATCTCTAACACATAATGTCAAACACTCTATACTATTTCCAACACGTAATGTCAAACTCTATATACTATCTCTAACACATAATGCCAAACACTCTATGTTATCTCCAACACACAAATCTCAAACACTCAATACTATCTCTAACACATAATGGCAAACACATGTTTCTGTTTGTTGCATATCCCTTACAGGACGTTGCAGTCAGAATTTTTCAGCTGCTGTTGATGTACTAGGCAAGATTACCCTCAGCAGTTTGCCATTGCTTTCTGAGCGACCGGCTCAAATACCCCTAAAGTACCAACGCGAAGAGAAACGCTACCGATTCTCGCACAGGTTAAGTTGCTCACGAAAATATACGGCATTACAGAGAAAGACGTTAATGCCTAGGCCAGGAAGACCGTCTGCAAACACATTATACTATCTCTAACACCTAATGTAAAATATACTATACTCTCTCTCTCTCTCTCTCTCTCTCTCTCTCTCTCTCTCCCTCTCTCTCTCTCTCCCTCTCTCTCTCTCTCTCTTCTCTCTCTCTTACTCTCTCTTCTCTTCTCTGTCTGTCTGTCTGTCTCTCTCTCTCTCTCTCTCTCTCTCTCTCTCTCTCTCTCTCTCGATAACACCTACTGTCATATACTCCATACCTTCTCTAACACACACATATCAATCGGTCTATACTATCGCTAACACGTAATGACAACCGTCTTTTATTATTTCTAAACCTCATGTCAAACAGTCTGTGCTATCTCTAACACCTCATGCCAAACAGTCAACAGTATCTGTAACAACGAATGGCAAACACTCAATACTATCTCACATACACTTACTGTCACACACTCTATATTATCTCTAACATACGAATGTCAATTACTCTATATTATCTCTAGAACAGGAGTGTCAAACACTCTATATTGTCTCTAGAACAGGAATGTCAAACACTCTATATTGTCTCTAGAACACGAATGTCAAACACTCTATATTGTCTCTAGAACACGAATGTCAAACACTCTATATTGTCTCTAGAAGAGGAGTGTCAAACACTCTATATTATCTCTAGAACAGGAATGTCAAACACTCTATATTATCTCTAGAACAGGAGTGTCAAACACTCTATATTATCTCTAGAACAGGAATGTCAAACACTCTATATTGTCTCTAGAACACGAATGTCAAACATTCTATATTGTCTCTATAACAGGAATGTCAAACAATCTATATTATCTCTAGAACAGGAATGTCAAACACTCTATATTGTCTCTAGAACAGGAATGTCAAACATTCTATATTATCTCTAGAACACGAATGTCAACCATTCTATATTATCTCTAGAACAGGAATGTCAAACATTCTATATTGTCTCTATAACAGGAATGTCAAACATTCTATATTGTCTCTATAACAGGAATGTCAAACATTCTATATTGTCTCTATAACAGGAATGTCAAACACTCTATATTATCTCTAGAACAGGAATGTCAAACACTCTATATTGTCTCTAGAACAGGAATGTCAAACATTCTATATTATCTCTAGAACACGAATGTCAACCATTCTATATTATCTCTAGAACAGGAATGTCAAACATTCTATATTGTCTCTAGAACAGGAATGTCAAACATTCTATATTGTCTCTAGAACAGGAATGTCAGACACTCTATATTATCTCTAGAACAGGAATGTCAAACACTCTATATTATCTCTAGAACACGAATGTCAAACACTCTATATTGTCTCTAGAACAGGAATGTCAAACAATCTATATTGTCTCTAGAACAGGAATGTCAAACATTCTATATTGTCTCTAGAACAGGAATGTCAAACAATCTATATTATCTCTAGAACAGGAATGTCAAACACTCTATATTATCTCTATAACAAGAATGTCAAACAATCTATATTATCTCTAGAACACGAATGTCAAACACTCTATATTATCTCTAGAACACGAATGTCAAACACTCTATATTGTCTCTAGAACAGGAATGTCAAACAATCTATATTATCTCTAGAACAGGAATGTCAAACATTCTATATTGTCTCTAGAACAGGAATGTCAAACATTCTATATTGTCTCTAGAACAGGAATGTCAAACACTCTATATTGTCTCTAGAACAGGAATGTCAAACACTCTATATTGTCTCTAGAACAGGAATGTCAAACATTCTATATTATCTCTAGAACACGAATGTCAAACACTCTCTATTATTTCTAACACAAGCATATCAAACAATCTATATTGTCTCTATAACAGGAATGTCAAACACTCTCTATTATTTCTAACACAGGCATATCAAACAATCTATATTATATCTAACACACGATTCTAAAACAATGTATATAATATCTAACACGTGAATGTAAAACATTCTACACTATCCCTTACACAAGATTGCAAAACATATTATATCATCTCTAACACGGGAATGTTTAAAACAAAGTCTATATTATGTATAACAATGGAATTCTGCAGTTCTGCAATTCTGTAATTCTGCATTATGCAGTATGCGCCCTCCCAAATATAGAAATAACACAAGCAGTCTTGAAATGTTCAACATGAACTGTATCACAATAAATCATTGGGTAACATTGACGACCAAGTCCATCCAGGCTTACACTTCAGTAACATATACAATACAATAAATGGGGTAGATAGACATAGTAAAGATACAACAACGATTACACACTCTATATCCTAGACATTGCGCAGATGACAGTGGTATGTGTGAGGTTTAGTATGCAGGCTGTTGATGTAGTTCTGTTCTTCACAATGCTGCTGTGATTATCTTTTCTAATTGATTAAAACAAACTGTCAAATAAGCCGCAAATTTAAGCCGTCTTTTTTAAATGTATATCTTCATTGATTCATTCATTTCTCCATTGCTTCATTTATTCTTGCGTTGATTCTTTCATTTCTTTATACATTACTAATTCATGAATTGCTTCATTAATTCATGCATTACTCAATTCCCGTGGGGCTGCATGGTCTCGAGGTATGGTGTCCGCCTCGAGTGCTGGAGGTCCCGGGTTCAAGCCCTGGCAAGCACCGAGATTTTTTCACGTGGACTTCTAGTAAACATTTCCCCCTTTCTCTGGGTAGTGAGATCGGACGCCCGTGTGTATTGTTGCGTACATAAAAAATCCCTTGGCAGTTGGAAATCGAAAAAGAGTAGCCTAACGGCGCTGCCCGAGCAAAATGTCGGGTTAATAATCTACCCAAAGTATTTCAGGATCCTCGCCGATGCAAAGGAGTTCATGCATTGAGCTGAGTTTCTCCAGACTCAGGTTTGAGTTAGGAGAAGAACGGAGCACTTATGGGTTACACCCGTGTGCCGTGATGTTGATCCGTTGACTAAATTAAACTAAACTATTCCTCAATTCCTTCATTTATTCATGTATTATTTACACCTTAATTAATTCATTTGTTTCTGCATTGATTACTTCATTCATTCATTGCTTAACTTATTCATGAATTGCTTCCTTCATTTCCCTATGTTGTTTGTCCATCAAGAATGATGATGACCATTCATTTCATTCAGTGGGGTTGAAGGTGTGGAGCCGTGGGTTTTAAGATGGCTGATAAGGCCTATTTTGGCTCGAAATGTTCTTTGACAATGTGAGCAAAGAATGCTTGACGTCTCTGGAGGAGGATTTCCTGCAGTGGTTTTTCTCTCCTGCCTTTTCTTCACACCTCTAGCAGTCCTGGTTGTCTCACATATGACTGCACCTTTGCGTAATGATGCACGCCACGAATTTCGGTCTCTGGCTGCAGTCTCCCAGGTGTCATGATGAATTCCAAAAGCATTCAGTGAAATTTTCAGAGTGTCGTTAAAGCGTCTCCTCTGGCCACCTTGGGAGCGTTTACCACAACGCAGTTCGCTGTAACAAATTCGTTTAGGGAGCCTGGGATCTGGCATGCGAGTCAAGTGACCAGCCCAACGAATCTGATTCTTCATCAGTATAGTGTGGATACTGGGCATGGATGCTCATTCTAGGACTTCAGTGTCTGGAATCTTGTCTTGCCATTTAATCTTCAGTAGCTTCATTAGGCAGACTGTGTGGAAGGAGTTTAATTTCCTAGCGTGTCGCTGATAAACAGTCCAAGGTTTCACAAGCATATAGCAGTGTGGATAATACAACTGCTTTGTAGACTATTATTTTTGTTTGCAGGCTTATTCCAGTTCTGTCCAACACATATTCTTGTACAGTCTGCCAAAGGCCGCACTGGCCTTGGAGATTCTTGCATTCACTTCGTCATCAATTGTGGCAGCTTGTGACACAGTGCTGCCAAGATAGGTGAATTTGTCCACAACACTTAGTCTATGATCATTCACTTTGATATTCGGCACAGTGTGATTATTCCCTGGAGCTGGCTGGTACATAACTACAGTCTTCTCCAAGTTGATATTGAGCCCAAAGTTGGCACAAGCATGTGAGAAAGCTGAAACATTATGTTGCATGTCCGCCTCTGAGTTGGCGTATAGAGCTCAATCATCAGCAAACAGGAGCTCTCTGACGGTGTCGCTGTTAATTTTGGTTTTAGCTTTCAGCCTTCTGAGATTGAATAACTTTCCATCCATACGGTAGTTGATGTCTATTCCAATGTCATCGTTCTCGAAGGCATTCATCAACATGGCTTAAAACATGAGGCTGAACAGTGTTGGTGCCAGGACACATAATTGCTTCACCCCAATGGTGACAGGAAAGGGTTCAGACAGTTCACCATTTTCCTGTACTCTTGCCTGCATGCCGTCATGAAATAGCCGCACTATTTGGACAAACTTTCGTGAACAGCCATATTTTGCCATAATCTTCCACAGTCCTTCTCTGCTGACTGTATCAAAAGCCTTGGTAAGGTCAATGAAAGTGTAGAACATTTCGCAGTTCTGTTCCTGAGATTTCTCTTGCAGCTGCCTTGCAGCGAAAATCGTGTCAACAGTTCCACGTTCTTTTCTGAAGCCACATTGACTCTCAGGAAGAAGACCTTGATCGAGATGGGCTGTGAGGCGATTGAGAAGAATTCTGGTGAGTATCTTCCCTGCAATTGAAAGCAAAGAGATGCCTCGGTGGTTGTCACAGGATTGGCGGTTTCCTTTACGTTTTTAAAGGTGGACTATTGACGCGTCCTTGAAATCTTGTGGCATGGTCTCATTCACCCATATGTTTGAAAAGACTTGGTGAAGCTGCTCTGTTAGGACCGGCCCACCTGCCTTGTTTATCTCTGCTGGGATGGAGTCAGGACCAGGTGCCTTGCCGCTGGAGAGCTGCTGGATGGCTTTGTTTACTTCCACTATGGTTGGCAGGTCATCAAGTGTCTCATTGATGGGAACTTGAGGAAGGCAGTTGATGGTTTCATCATCGAAGAAGGAAATTGCATTTCAGATTTTGCTGAAATGCTTTGCCCAGCGTTGAAGGATTTCTTTCTTATCGGTGATCAATGTTCCCCCATCTGCACTGAGGAGGGGAACTATGCCTGGTGATGTAGGACCATAGACCGCTTTCAGTGAGTCGTAGAAGTTTTTCCTATCATGTCTGTCAGCAAAGCCCTGAATTTCATCAGCTTTGCTGCTCAGCCAGGAGTCCCGCATGTGCCGAAGTTTCTGCTGCACTACTCTCTGAATGTTCTTGAAAGCATCTTTTTTTAATGTTGACTTTGGGTCATTCTAATGTGCCTTGAGGAGAAGATGTTTCTCGGCCAGCAATTGGTTGATGTCTTCGGAATTTTCATCAAACCAGTCTTTATGCTTTCGGGGGGCTGGTCCCAGGATTTCCATAGCAGTGTTGTAAATTATGTCCTTTAGGGATCTCCATTCTGTTTCTGTATCCTGTTTAGCTGCAGCATTGGGCTTGAGGCGGTCTTCCAGGCGGTTTGCGCACAGTTCAGTGGGGACTCATTGAATATTCTTGGTCCTGGCCACAGATTCCTGTTGCACCTTTATATTACAGATCTGCTCTAGGTTGACAGCCATTGTACATTATTGGGCAATGTTCTGCACCTCTGGATAATGACAATCTGCGAACACCGCCATCCTCACCTGAGGTGGATAAACATGGTGAACACATTTATATCTAGCCAAAGGATGATGATTCTCCAGTGGACAAGAATGAAAAGGGTTTACAGACATGAGGTACAGAAGGTAGCAGATTCAGGAAGTACCTACAAGTTAAGAGCTACATTGTGTCTCCTTGAACTGGCATTAGACATCAGCAATTATATTGGGCAAGCTTTCTTTTTACTGCACTTGTTGTTCTCACAGAGGACACAGACACAATGACTGACAAGGCTAGAAAAGAATGATGGAGAGTAAATGATGAGATGTACCCAGCATATCTGATCCCTACATAGTAATGGAACAGAATAGGATGATTGTTCTCATTAACTCATGTTACCAATCAGTGCTGCCACCATTGTTTTAGTCTGCCTGGATACTTTCATGTTTATACCCTCTCACCTCTTCTGTCATTTCCTTTACTTACTTCTTCTGACACTGGGGTGATATTTCCCCTTGACAGTTTAGAAGTGCTTATGCATGAAAGCATATTATGTCCTTTACTTACTCGGTCAAACAGGGTGATGGTTTAATAAACTACATTCCACATGTTGCATCAAAGTAATAATGTAAAGAAACATACATTAAATATTTCACTCTAAAGTTAATATAAGTAACATATAATGGGTATGAATGTGGATGTCTATGTGAAATGTTCCTTTTGAGGATTTACACTGCCTCTCATTCAATAACACACATATATATATACAGAGTGAAAGAAAGATGAGACACCACATTGTACTCATTCTCTCAAACTAACACCATTCTTCTTTTATTCGTTCACTTGAGTGCCGGTGTTGGTCTGTTAGCTGGACTGTGGTTCGTCAGAGTGCTAGATGCTTGTTCGAATAAATCACAGCAGTATAAATGCTGGACCAGTCATGGATGCTAAACAGTTACACACACATTCTGTCTTCACGCCACGAACATATAAGATAAGAGGTAGAGTCTTTCATTCCTCCTTCTCACATTCGCGTGTGATGGCGGCTCGCTGTGGATTGCAACTAAGGCGACACCTAGCACACAGATCATAGTTTATCTTGTACTAAACCTGCTCTGAACATAGTCAGCAAGCCAGTGGGATCTAGACTCAAGAATAGGAAACAGTCTGGGTATAATTGAGCCTCTTTTCACAGCTTAAGACATAGTGATTGTACAGCAACTCTTCTGGAAACGAAAGATAGAGGGCGTTAGATATCTACATCAGCGCTGGCAGAGAGTAGCCATCTTAGGACTGGTTGAAAGTTGGTTTCTATCTTCTAATAGAAGAATAAACATATATATTCCTGCCGGAACTTACACACACACACACTCATACTTAAAGCTTTACCTGACTCAGAAATAAACAAACTCAGGCATAATTTCGTCTGAAGCTTTCCTTCTGAATCAGGATGAGGGACATACAGAGACCCTAACCACATCTGGATGCTTTGCCGGTCGCTCTGCAAGTGCTTGAAATCTAGCGTCGCTGGACCCAAACATTTCGCGGGCAACGCGATTATTCTAGGTTAACCAATGAACAGAACGGGCTTAGACCACATGATCTGTCCATCATTGGGTGTCACAGCTATTAATACTGTTGACGCCACATTCCTAGCATTACAATTCTCCCTAGTGCAAACCTTTAGTGAGAATTGTGTTTTGAAATTGTGATGTGCAGCAGTGAACAAGACTGAGTGCACAATCATGCGACAGAGTCCCCCTCCAGATCGATTTCTGTGGAGAACTATCGTTTCAGTCGTTCACAGCTGACACGGTTCCTTTTGTGATCCCTCTTGTTGGTTTCCCACTTCATCCGAAGTTGATGGTTCATCATGAACTGGACAACGACTCAAGAAGTCGGCGCCTACGTTCATTTTCCCAGGAACGTATTCGATTTGGAATGAGTATGGATGCAACAGCAGCGACCATCGCATGAGTCTTGCGTTCAGATTCCGTGACGATGCCAGAAACATCAAGGGTCGGTGATCACATTGCACTGTAAAATGTTTACCATACAGGTATGCCTGAAACTTTTCCACAGCCCAGATTAGACCAAGGCACTCACGCTCAATCACCGAGTAGTTCCGTTCAGAAGCATTCAGTTTCCTGCTTGCATAAGCTACAGGGAATAGCTCTGAGTGATCATCTCCTTTCCTCTGGAGTAAGGTGGCCCCTATTCAAATATTACTCGCATCTGTGCGGAGCACGAATGAGCGGTCGAGGTTGGGTAGATGTAGGATCGGTTTGGCTGTTAAAGCTTGTTTGAGAGCTGTAAAAGCTTTCTCACAATCAGCTGACCATATGACTTTCTCTGGATTCCCCTTTTTGGTAAGATCCGTTAAGGGTGCAGCCAGTGTGTTGAAGTCTTTGATGTATCTTTGATAGAATCCACATAAGGAGACGAATGATCGAACATCCTTTTTGGTCCTGGGGCGAGGTGCTCTCTGAAGTTTCTCCACATTTCCTTCTTGAGGTGTTATGAAGCCTTGAGATACCTTATGGCCTAGGAAGTCCAATTGTTGAAATCCTATTTGACACTTCTTGGGTCTTGCTGTCAAACCTGTTTCCTTAAGTCGCTTGAACAAGAGATGCAATGTTTCGACATGCTCCTCAAATGTCTCAGTAGCAACTAAAATATCATCCATGAAGTGGCTGATGGCCGGATGATGTAATGGGTCAAGTAATCTTCTCATCATGCGTGTAAATACACTTGGAGCGTTACTTAATCCAAATGGAAGAACATTGAACTCGTAGTGTCCTCCAGGAGTACTGAAAGCTAACCACGGTCTGACTTCCGGTTTCAAGGGAATTTGGTAATATCCCTTGCTGAGATCAATCCTGGTGAAGTATTGGGCTGTGTTGAGACTAGTGAACAGCTGATTCTGGTCGGGTAGAGGTTCTGCCTGAAATTCAGTAATCGCGTTGAGCTGTCGATAATCGATGCACATTATGTGTTCACCATTATGTTTTCTCAACAACACCACACTAGCACTGTATGGAGATTCAGATTGTGATATAATTCCTGATGAGAGCATCTGCGGTATCTCTTCCTGCAAAGTATTTTGCTTGGCATAAGGAACTGGGTACGTCTTGACTCGCACAGGTGTATCATCTGTTAGCTTCATTTCAATGACCTGGTTTGTCGGTAAGTATTTCTGCATACATTGCCATAAGATCTCGAATTTGCTTCTGTTGATCTGGAGATAGGTTGGGATTAATATCCACATCCTGAAATGTCTCTTTGGCTTGCAGTGTATATTCTGTTCCCATGGTAATTCCTTGTTCTACTTCAGTAGCAACAGCCATAGCCATCAGGTGTGCAGTTTCGGAGGTTGCGGACCTTTCATTCCATTTCTTCAAAAGGTTTATGTGAAACACTTTCAACTTGCCTTTGACAGAAATTTTGTAGTGAGTACGAGATATTTTCTCTGTCACCTCAAATGGCCCTTTCCATCCAATTTGCAACTTGTTCTGACTGGTTGGAAGTAGTAGCAGCACCTTTTAACCCACTGTCAGCTCTCTATCTTTTGCCTTCTTGTTGAAATTGCGAGTCATTCTTCGTCGAGCTTGACGCAGATTCACATTCGCTTGTCTCCAACCATGTTGTAGACGTTTCTTCAACTCAGCAACATAAACAGATGCAGTAACAACTGTATCATCTGCATGATCATCAGTCCATGTTCTCAGTAATACTTCCAAGGGTCCCTTGATTGGCCTCCCAAACAACAGTGTTGCGGGCGAAATCCCAGTAGAGTGATGCGGCACTTCCCGGTATGCGAATAATGCAGCAGGAATATGTGTGTCCCAATCCTCTGGTTTTTCATGAGCTAACTTTCTCAGAATACTGATGAGGGTACCGTTCCATCGTTCTACATTCCCGTTCGTTTGAGGCAAATGGGGAGATGAATAGATATGGCGAGCATGAAATAGCCGAAAGACTTCTTCCATGAGTTTACTGCGAAACTGTGATGCATTGTCGGTTAGGATTTTGAGGGGAAATCCAATCCGAGTAAATATCTCAAGTAAGGCTTCAGCAATGTGCTTGGAGTCACTTGATGGCATTGGAATACTTTCTGCCCACATTGAACAGACGTCCACCAATGTTAATATGTATCGATTCTTCCTCCTCGTCCTGGAGAGTAGTCCGATAATGTCTACGGCAACTCTCTCGAAAGGAGATCCAGTTAGGGGCATCTCACCAAGCGGGACAGGGGGTGTCCTATGTCTTGGGGTCCTCTTTGGCATTCAGGGCATGACTTTGACATATCTGGTGATGTCAGAATTCATTCCGGGCCAAAAATAGTGCATGGAAATTCTTTGCATAGTAGCATTTATTCCCATATGCCAACTTAAAGATAAGTTGTGGCCCATATCCAATAGTTGAGCACGATACGTACACGGGACAATTAATTGAGAATATTCTTGTCCACTTTTACCTGCCTTGCGATATAGAAGTCCACTCTTCATATACATGTCGCCTCTACGTGGAGGTGAATGTGCTTTAGGCAGTTTGTTGAAGCATGGCAACAAGGTGCTGTCAGCACTCTGTGCTTTCTTCAAATCCTCTGATCGAGGGTTGGTCGGAGTCGACGATGCTGGAGTCTTTTCTGTCTGCGAATTAGTCGTCAAAGCAGCGATTATCACAGGCTGTATAGGTTCTCCTAGAAAGACGTAACGACAACCGAGCAGGACTGGGTACACGGGATTTTCTATCACCGCTGCCTTGATTGTTTCAGTAACATAACGCGAAGATATATGTACTCGAGCCACAGGTAGTGACATCTTGGCTGAACTTTTCAAGGGTCCCTGTATAATCACCATTTCCTCAGTCAACTGTTCTGGCTGAACTAAGGATGTTGCTACGACGCAGTCATAATTTAGACCTGTATAATATAAGCAAATGGCGGGGTATCCATTTAGCAAGATGGATTCCACTACCGGAATTTTGGAATGGGTGTCTTCATGAGTTGTCACACTGGACGTTTCACTAGTGCTCACCTTACGTTCCTTCCGGCGAGTCAGACATGCAACTGTGTGAGGGGTAGGAGGTTTCTTCCGACAATCTTTAGTATGATGTCCTACCTTCCTGCAATTGGTACAGTAGTCCTTCCCACTCTTCTTGGCCGCCTGAATATAAGTTAGACTGGTGCTCGCAGATTTCTTCAACTTCTTATTGGGGTTGGTGTGTTCTTTTTCTTTGGTCTTGAGTGATTGGTCTGGGGGAGAAGCTTTGGTCATCCGACTCTTACTTCCCACCTCCTTCTGAGATTTCTCCCATCTCTCTGCCAAAAGAATAATTTCCTCAAGTCTATCAGCTCCATTCTGTGTTAAGAACGCCCGAAGTTCTGATGACATTTTATCCCTTAATTGGTCAATCAATATCATCTCTCGGAGTCCTTCAAATGTTTCTTCAAACTTTCCCATCTCTGCCCATTTGTGCAGGTAGGATTTTAATCTTTCAACCCATTGGCCGTAACTTTCCCCAGGCTCCTTCTTAGCTGATCTGAATTTCCTTTTATAGTTATCAGAATCGACTTCGAAGCGAGTTAGTAAAGCTCTTTTTAGAACACCGTAATCCTGTCGTTCCTCATGACTAAGTCTAGAGAAAATTTCAAATGCAGTAGTTCTCAAACCCTGGGATAGTTTCACCGACCATTTAGATTCATCAAGCCCACATGTAGAACACATAAGTTCGAACCTGGAAAGATAGTGATCAATCCCTTCAGCGTTCTCAATATATGGTTCTAAAGGAAATGCCATCGCTCCAGTGTGATGGTAGTTTTCCTCTGTCTGTATATCTGTAGTTAGCCTGCGTGTCGAAATGGAGGGGGTGGTAGGAACACCACTCTCCAGTCTCCTCCTCTCCAACTCATTATCCATGCGCCTTATCTCCAACTGATGTTGTCTTTCCTTTACTCTATTATCCATCTCAGCCTGCAGCTTCCTATCCTCCAACTCTAAAGCTATCCGGCTTTCTCTCTCTTTCTGAATCATTTCAGCCTCTCTGTCTTTTTCCTTCTGAATTATTTCAGCCTCTCTGTCTTTTTCTTTCTGGCTTATCTCAGCCTGTAACCGCTCATGTCTATCGAATTCGTCAGAGACGTACTTCGCGAGCTCAGGACCCTTTAACCCACATGATTTGCCTACATCGACATATTGTTTCCGTAGTAAAGCTGTTTCCGCCATGCTAAATTTTAGATCTTTCCCAAATATTTGAAAAAAAATACTAAGTGTCGCCTCTGTCTGATTCAGATAGGAAAACCCCTGTATCTGAAACGGTACAAAGCATTCAATGGCGAAATACAAACAACAAATCAACAATGTAATGTTGCAGGAAAATCTTGCACGAAATCTGGAGTTTTCGACTATTGAGAGAAGAACACCAAACACCCGAAAAAAACCTCACTAGACAATAAAGATTCTGATTTACCCCTCTGATCTACACCTGGTAACATAAGACCTAAAGTGATTTCTAATCAGTGGTTCTGAATCTTGAATTACACAAAGTCCACCTAGTGGCCTTGCAAATGCGGTCCTTAAAATTGTAAATAAAGTTCCGCAAAAAATGTAGAGTTCTGTTTCACCTTAAAAACCTGAAAGAAAATATTCACATATCTCAAGCAATTGTGGTGTGAACAAAATTAACCCACTATGTGGTACCAACAATAAATGTTGTATGGTTACGAGAAAGCACGAGTTCTACCCCGAGACGAGCCTAACAGTAAATGTGACATATTGGAAGTTGGAAGCAGTACCCACCTCGACTTACCCCACAATGAAGTATTGCTATGAGGATGGGACTGATTTCATTTGGAGGGGATGGGTCTTTGGAAGCCAAAGGGTCTCATAATAGCTCTGGAAATCTAGGGGTTTCCCCAGGAAAATTAATTTCTTCCCTCCAAAATCTTCCTTCCCGAAAAGAGAAACTTAATTAGCTCGAGAGGCCCCCACCTATGATCATTTTCCCTTTTAGGTGAAATGGTCACAGGAATTAATAAAATGTAAAGTTCCCTTTTATGAGTAACCTGGAACCTGGGAGATTACAATAGAACAGAATTTAGCTGTCTATTAGAGTTTACCCAGTCACCTGTAGTTCCAGATACCACCTTTATGTGAAGTAGTTTCCTAACTAAACACATAGATAATAAAATGTTTTGCTACACCACAATGGACTTGACAGAAGAATGCAGGAACAGTTAATTTGGTTTATTAATCAAAATAAAAACCTGTGTAAGTAACCAGTGATGCATTATGACATATATGAAATACATCAAGACATTGAGATAATGTTCATATTCAACATTAGAAATAAGAACTCTCATGTTCAGAGATGACTTCAGTCATTTAGCCACTAAGCCTTCCCATCAGTTAGCCTGCTATTGTTTCTGTAATAAATACCCCAGATGGTACTGGAACATTTCTCAAGGAATTTTAAAACAAATAGTCTAAACAGTCTCTACACACTGTATGAATCAGAGGAGTCCATGACTAGTCTCTGTTCCTGAAAGTTATTGATTGTTCTCACAAGTATAAAGTTTCACTGAGTAAAATCAAAGTATAGCAGTGATGAAATGTTGCCAAACTTCTGCCATATTTGTAGGTAATTTGCATTGAGGTATAAAATTGATCCTAATGATCTTAGCACTGTTTCTACACTTCAGATATAGTCAATCACCATATCACTCATGAAACACAGATCCGGTTTAAGCACAGTTCAGTGGGGACTCATTGAATATTCTTGGTCCTGGCCACAGATTCCTGTTGCACCTTTATATTACAGATCTGCTCTAGGTTGACAGCCATTGTACATTATTGGGCAATGTTCTGCACCTCTGGATCATGACAATCTGCGAACACCGCCATCCTCACCTGAGGTGGATAAACACGGTGAACACATTTATATCTAGCCAAAGGATGATGATTCTCCAGTGGACAAGAATGAAAAGGGTTTACAGACATGAGGTACAGAAGATAGCAGATTCAGGAAGTACCTACAAGTTAAGAGCTACATTGTGTCTCCTTGTACTGGCATTAGACATCAGCAATTATATTGGGCAAGCTTTCTTTTTACTGCACTTGTACCTAGGGGCCGGTTGGCTGTTGTTCTCACAGAGGACACAGACACAATGACTGACAAGGCTAGAAAAGAATGATGGAGAGTAAATGATGAGATGTACCCAGCATATCTGATCTCTACATAGTAATGGAACAGAATAGGATGATTGTTCTCATTAACTCATGTTACCAATCAGTGCTGCCACCATTGTTTTAGTCTGCCTGGATACTTTCCTGTTTATACCCTCTCACCTCTTCTGTCATTTCCTTTACTTACTTCTTCTGACACTGGGGTGATATTTCCCCTTGACAGTTTAGAAGTGCTTATGCATGAAAGCATATTATGTCCTTTACTTACTCCGTCAAACAGGGTGATGGTTTAATAAACTACATTCCACATGTTGCATCAAAGTAATAATGTAAAGAAACATACATTAAATATTTCACTCTAAAGTTAATATAAGTAACATATAATGGGTATGAATGTGGAGGTCTATGTGAAATGTTCCTTTTGAGGATTTACACTGCCTCTCATTCAATAACACACATATATATACAGAGTGAAAGAAAGATGAGACACCACATTGTACTCATTCTCTCAAACTAACACCATTCTTCTTTTATTCGTTCACTTGAGTGCCGGTGTTGGTCTGTTAGCTGGACTGTGGTTCGTCAGAGTGCTAGATGCTTATTCGAATAAATCACAGCAGTATAAATGCTGGACCAGTCATGGATGCTAAACAGTTACACACACATTCTGTCTTCACGCCACGAACATATAAGATAAGAGGTAGAGTCTTTCATTCCTCCTTCTCACATTCGCGTGTGTTGGTGGCTCGCTGTGGATTGCAACTAAGGCGACACCTAGCACACAGATCATAGTTTATCTTGTACTAAACCTGCTCTGAACACAGTCAGCAAGCCAGTGGGATCTAGACTCAAGAATAGGAAACAGTCTGGACATAATTGAGCCTCTTTTCACAGCTTAAGACATAGTGATTGTACAGCAACTCTTCTGGAAACGAAAGATAGAGGGCGTCAGATATCTACATCAGCGCTGGCAGAGAGTAGCCATCTTAGGACTGGTTGAAAGTTGGTTTCTATCTTCTAATAGAAGAATAAACATATATATTCGTGCCGGAACTTACACACACACACTCTCTCATACTTAAAGCTTTACCTGACTCAGAAATAAACAAACTCAGGCATAATTTCGTCTGAAGCTTTCCTTCTGAATCAGGATGAGGGACATACAGAGACCCTAACCACATCTGGATGCTTTTCCGGTCGCTCTGCAAGTGCTTGAAATCTAGCGTCGCTGGACCCAAACATTTCGCGGGCGACGCGATTATTCTAGGTTAACCAATGAACAGAACGGGCTTAGACCACATGATCTGTCAATCATTGGGTGTCACAGCTATTAATACTGTTGACGCCACATTCCTAGCATTCCAATTCTCCATAGTGCAAACCTTTAGTGAGAAGTGTGTTTTGAAATTGTGATGTGCAGCAGTGAATAAGACGGAGTGCGCAATCATGCGACAATACCCTAGTTTACCTCTTGGTTTGACACCAAATCGGATACCCATGCCTGGTTTAGCCAGCCTCTCACAGCTGTTGCCCGGGGGGGGGGGGGGTGGCCGCTGTCGCATGCTGACAGCTACTAGGAGCCACAGGCACGAGCTGGGTGTCAGGCTTGGACCAGTGGGGGATGGGTCCTGAAAAGGACATGAGAGTCATCCTTACCAAACGTGCTACCAATGCCTGACACCCCGTATCCCCCCCCCCCCATTTCCCTATAACATTATTAATTCATGCATTTGTTCATTGATTCATATGGGCCAATTCAAAGACGTTCTTCAACAGGTGTGTTCCCTTAAGAACATATAACTTGATGAGGAGTTGAGACAAGTGGTAACAGAGTTCTGTCAGTTGGCATCACAATGGACATGAAAATCCGGCTTCTGTGAAGACGGATGTACAGGCTTCCATCTTCGAGTAGTCTTTAGAGGTGATGCTGTCATTTACACAGATCCCGTCGGGAAATTGCACTTTCCTAAAACTGTATATATCTAATGAAATCACATACTGTCAATCTAAAACATCACCACTATGTACATTTATTTTAGTAGCTATCATATAGGCTGTATATTTCCTTAGAATTTGTGGTGTGCTAGCTATAAGCTAACTATTTTCATTACACCCATCCGTCCATCATGCCGGTAAGCGTGGGCGGTCTTGTTCTGCCATCTCACTCGATCACCAGAGTCGTAGTTCAGCTCTATGTTCCTGTCTCTGCCGTGCCATGTGTCCAAACCATCCAGGTATGTACTTCCAGGTCTTCCCTTTGATCTCTTCTCTTCGATCTTGCCGGTTGTCACCAAGTTCTGCAATTCATTTCTTCTCATAACATGCCCACAACATTTTGAATGTCTACGTCTAATGACTCTAATCAGTTTACGATCTTCATTAGTTTCTTGAAAGACTTGTTTATTTGTTTTCGCCTGTACATGATATTCTTTGCATTTCCTTAGAAACCACATTTCAACAGCCATCAGCTGATTTTCAGTTTGGCTGCTTATTGTCCAGGCTTCACATCCATACACAAGTATAGGTTCTATGTAACACTTCAACACTCTTTTTCTCGTGTCAATTGATATCTTTTTAGTGGTCAGAATGTTTTTCATCTTGCTAAAGGCTACTTTCGGGCTACAAAAGGCTACTGTTCTAATTTCTTCAAGGCATCTCCCATCAGATGTTATGATTGTGCCGAGATACCTGTATCGATTCACTTGCTTACTAATAAGCCCATTCACTCGTATATCACACTGTGGTATTACACAACCTTCATCTATATACTATAATAATGTAGGCTCATTGTGTCCCTTGATGATTAACACAACGATTCCTTTTATGTTCCTTGATTTTTGTTTTCCAATTATTCACGTTTCCATTTATTTAACTACGAAAATTTTGATGTACACGACAATCGTCTAAATGCAATTCTGTAAGAGGGTGGCACACATATATTTTCACTTTCTCAATTATCAAAAATCCACAGACAAGTCAGAATATTATGTAAGGAGGGAAAATAATCATGGCTTGAGGAAAAGTGCTTAGAAATTGAAAACCAACAGAACAGTGAAAATGCTAAATTAGTGCACAAAAGAATTCAGGAACTTACTAATAAAAGAACAAGTACATCAACAGGGTGTCTAAAAACTAAAGATGCCAAAATCATAATAGAAAAGGACCAGATTCTACATGTATGGACAGATTATGTGAAACACCTTTATGATGATAACAGAGACGAACAGTATGATATTAGATTTAAGAATGAAGGACCGCCAATTTTGGAGATGGAGGTTCGAAATGTTCTTAAGCATATGAAAGCTGGCAAGGCCTCCGGTGCAGATAACATCACTACAGAAATGATTAAAGTTTTAGAAGAATTTGGACTAGAGCAAGTCACCAGACTGATGAACACATTATATGATACTGGAGATATACCTCCTGAATTATGTAACTCTGTATTTATTGCAATCCCAAAGAAATCAGGAACCTTGGAATGTGATCAACATAGAACAATTAGTATAATGAGTCACATCACAAAGATTTTGCTAAGAATTATCATGCAAAGAGTGAGGAAGAAGATACAACCTGAAATAGGGGAAGAACAATGTGGGTTTGTAGAAGGAAATGATACAGTAAATGCTGTGTATATGCTGCGAACAGTTATTGAACGTGCTAAAGAAGTAAACAAGGATATACACCTTTGCTTTATTGACTATACAAAGGCTTTTGATAGAGTTAGACATGTCAACCTGGTGGATATGCTTGCAGATCTACAAACTGATGGGAAAGACATTAGACTTATGAAGAACATATATTGGAAACAACAAGCTGCAATAAGGATTGATAATGAAGTGGGACAGTATCAGCCAATTAAGAGAGGTGTTAGGCAGGGATGTGTGATGTCTCCAGATCTTTTTTCCCTATACAGTGAAAATATTTTCAGAAATGTAGAGGATATAAATGAAATCAGCATTGGAGGACGAAACATAACATTAGATATGCAGATGATACAGTATTGATTGCAGACAATGCGCAGGACCTGCAACAATTAGTAGATGCGATTGTTGTACACAGTGAGCAGCTGGGGTTAGAATTAAATTGTAAAAAGACTCAGGTTATGGTCGTCACTAGGAAGGAAGAAGTGCCACAATGTAATATACAAGTAAATGGAAATATTCTTCAACAAGTGAATCGGTACAATTATCTTGGAACAGTCATAACATAGGAGATGCCTTGAAGAGATTAGAACAAGAATCGCCATGACGAAAGTAGCCTTTAGCAAGATGAAAAACATTCTGACCAATAAAAAGATGTCAATTGAAACGAGAAAAAGAGTGTTGAGGGGATACTTAGAGCCTTTTCTTTTGTATGGATGTGAAACTTGGACAATGGGCAGTCAAGCTGAAAAACATCTGATGGCTGCAGAAACGTTGTTTCTAAGGAAAATGCAAAGAATACCATGGACAGACAGAAAAACCAATGACCAAGAACTACAGGAGACAAATGAACATCGTAAACTGATTAGAGAAATTAGACGTAAACAGTCATAATTTTTGGCCAACAATTTTTGGACATGTTATGAGAAGAAATGGATTGGAGAACTTGGTGACAACTGGCAAGATCGAAGGCAATAGACCAAGAGGCAGACCGAGAGGAAAATACCTGGATGGCTTGGCCACATGGCATGGACGAGACAGGAACACTGAGCTGATGCACGACACTGGTGATCGAGTGAAATGGCGAGTCATGACCGCCCACGCTTTCCGGCATGGCACATGATTGATTGATTGAATTAGTCACCGTCTCTCTATCATTATGTCTTTGTCAATATATTTCTGACTGTAATTGCATGCAATCCATCTCTGTTGCTCTCTATCGCACCATCACTGGCTCTCCCTCTCTCTCTCTCTCTCTCTCTCTCTCTCTCTCTCTCTCTCTCTCTCTCTCTCTCTCTCTCTCTATCTCTCTCTCTCTCTCTCTCTCTCTCTCTCTCTCTCTCTCTGCCAATCTCTTAACATTTTATTGTCTATTTATATGTCCCTTTCTGTAAAGTTTGCAGTTTCTCTGTCACTATATATTTTGCTGTTTCTTTTTTGTTCTGTCTCTCTCTCTGTCACTATGTATCTCCCCCTAACACCATGTAATGGCTTTTCTTTTACTTCTAATGCACTTATCATCGACACATAGAAGAAAGACAGCGAAGATATAATGCAGGTTATATTTGAAGCGTTGTGCACGTAGACGCATGCCTTGAAGCATCATCTCTGTCACTGATGTGAGAATGTCATGGAGAAAACGGCCATTATTAACATCATATAAACAGATATGGGGATACTAACACGGCAAGTATAGCAAGTAAAGGAATGGTCCAGCTTTACACTCCCTGATGCGTGTTGTACATATGGTGCTAGCTCCACATGTTATAGACCATTATACTCGCTAGGAATGATATGTTAAATATCACGGCAGCTACCTTTAGTTCTCGATATATATATATATATAGGTGCCCTTTTAGACTGAGTGGACCTTGGGACTCAGGTCCATTAACAATATGTGCAGGCAATAGCTGAACGATTATGCGTGTTGACATATCTCTTGAAACATGTTCTCGATCACAGCTTATTTGATTGCGTTCGCTGGTTGTGAACTCCAGCGTGAAGTCCTGAATGTCGGATGAAGACATCATGTTGTCCAACATCGGTGTGATGTCATACAGGACCTGAGGTTTGCGTGAGTATCCGTTGTCCCATGTCTGGCTTGTTGGTGTGCAGAATGGTGGTTCTTCACCGTGCAGGCAGATACTCTCCGACTTTGGAGGAATCAGCGATCCTACTATGTTAGCCAGGACCCCGAAGGGACGTGTTGCCCAGGACGCGCGACTAGAGCGTATTAGTATGTCTTGGCCTGTATAGAACCTGGCCCAGGTGCCATGGAAACACCTCTGCATACCTTCTCGATCACTGATGTTTTAATAATGAAAAATAAATTTTAACTGGCTGCAATTATCACAGACGAGGAAGGTTCCCATGTGCTAGCACCATGAACATTCAGCGCTCACGTCCTTCTACATCCTTTAGGAAAGGGCGAGCACATTTGATCAAGATTGAGCTTCTTGTAGATTTGAGTACACATATTTCTAAGTGACTTTATAAATACGGAAACTCGTGTTGATCGCAGTAATGCACGATAAACTATGAATATACTGTGAAGGAGGAGGCTAGGTCTCAGTTGCGAGTGGAAAAGCTTAATTTATAGGTACACTAGCTGACCCTGCCCGGCTTCGCCCAGACTCTGGTGGGGAGCATCTCATTTAATTCATATAAGTAGTCATATAAGTTCTCGTTCCCGTTACCGACTGACTGTCTGTCTGTCTGTCTATCTGTCTGCCTGACCCTGCCCGGCTTCGCCCAGTCCCTGGTGGGAAGCATCTCATTTAATTCATATAAGTAGTCATATAAGTTCCCGTTCCCGTTACCGACTATCTGTCTGTCTGTCTGTCTGTCTGTCTGTCTGACCTGGCCCGGCATCGCACAGCTCCTGGTGTGAAGCATCTCATTTAATTTATATAAGTAGTCATATAAGTTCCTGTTCCCGACTGTCTATCTGTCTGTCTGTCTGTCTATCTGTCTGCCTGACCCTGTCCGGCTTCATTAAATTCATACAACAAAAAAAGTAACGTAAAAGAACGTTCTTCCACACACCATCCATTATTTTTAATGAAAACTCTTTCTAATCACCTGCATGACTACAGTAACTTCTTAAGCAAAAAAAGATGAGTTACAATGTTATGCATTGTGCATTATTTTTATGAAAACTTTGAAAATGCCTTACAGATTGTATCATTATTTATTATAACTCATATGCCGGTACATAACTATGGACAAAGAGTTTATAAATCTTTGAAAACGATGCCACAATATGACTATAAGTTATACAGAAAAGTTATGCCCCTTGAAATAACTTTTACAGAGTTAGGTCCCCTGAAATATATGAAATTATGATGAAAAATGAAAAATGAAATAATACTGAGTAAGCAGGCGATTTCACACTAACAAAATATCACAGTTGGCAGCTCTGGAATGAAAGGAAGGCATGTAGAAAATTTCATCTCAATCGGATGGGCCGTTCGCGAGCGCACAAAGGACAGACGGACATACAGACAGACATACAGACAGACAGACGGACGGAGATCCTAATTTATATATAAGACTAGCTGACCCGGCCCGGCTTCGCCCAGACTCTGGTGGGGAGCATCTCATTTAATTCATATAAGTAGTCATATAAGTTCTCGTTCCCGTTACCGACTATCTGTCTGTCTGTCTGTCTGTCTGTCTGTCTGTCTGTCTGTCTATCTGTCTGTCTGTCTGTCTGTCTGTCTGACCCGGCCCGTCTTCGCCCAGACTCTGATGGGGAGCATCTCATTTAATTCATATAAGTAGTCATATAAGTTCCCGTTCCGACTATCTATCTGTCTGTCTGTCTGACCCGGCCCGGCATCGCCCAACTCCTGGTGGGGAGCATCTCATTTAATTCATATAAGTAGTCATATAAGTTCCCGTTCCCGACTGTCTGTCTGTCTGTCTGTCTGTCTGTCTGTCTGTCTGTCTGTCTGTCTGTCTGTCTGTCTGTCTGTCTGTCTGTCTGTCTGTCTATCTATCTGTCTGTCTGTCTGTCTGACCCGGCCCAGCCCATGGTGGGGAGCATCTCATTTAAATTATATAAGTAGTCATATAAGATCCCGTTCCCGACTATCTGTATGACTGTCTGTCTTGGGTAAATGTAGGAGGGAGGAGGAAGAGGGAGGTGGAGGAGGGAAGAGGAGGGAGGAGGAGGGAGGAGACAGGAGGAGTAGGGAGGAATAGGAGGAAGGAGGAGGGATTAGGAGGAGGAGGGAGGAGTAGGGTGGAGAAGGAGGCGAGGAGGAGGGAGGAGGAAGAGGGAGGAGGAGGGAGAAGGAGGGAGTAGGAGAACGCAGGAAGAGAAGGGAGCAGGAGGAGGAGAGGGAGGAGGAGGGAGAGGGAGGAGGAGGGAGGAGGAGGAGGGAGGAGGCGGAGGGAGAAGGAAGAGGGAGAAGGAGGATGGAGAAGGAGGAGGAGGAGGGAAGAGGAGGAGGGGAGGAGGAGGAGGGAGGAGGAATGTGAAGGGAGGAGGAGGGAGGAGGTAGAGGGAGGAGGAGGAGGAGGGAGGCGGAGAGAGGAGGAGGAGGGAGGAGGAGGAAGAGGAAGGAGGAGGAATGTGAAGGGAGGAGGGGGGAGGAGGTAGAGGGAGGAGGAGGGAGGAGGAGGAGGTAGACGGAGGAGGAGGGAGGAGGAGGAGGGAGGAGGCGGAGAGGGAGGAGGAGGAAGGAGGAGGGGGAGGAGTGAGGAGGAGGGAGGAAGAAGGAGGAGGAGGAGGAGGAGTGGTGAGGAGGAGGGAGGAGGAGGAGGGAGGAGGAGGGAGGAGGAGGGATGAGGAGGAGGGAGGAGGAGGAGGAATGTGAAGGGAGGAGGAGGGAGGAGGTAGAGGGAGGAGGAGGAGTGAGGAGGAGGAGGAGAGGAGGAGGAAGGAGGAGGGGGAGAAGGGAGGAGGAGGAGGAGGGAGGAAGAAGGAGAAGGAGGGATGAGGAGGAGGAGGGAGGAGGAGGAATGTGAAGGGAGGAGGAGGTAGAGGGAGGAGGAGGGAGGAGGAGAAGGGAGGAGGAGGGAGGAGGAGGAAGAGGGAGGAGGAGTAATGTGAAGGGAGGAGGAGGGAGAAGGTAGAGGGAGGAGGAGGAGAGAGGAGGAGGAGGAGAGGGAGGAGGAGGAAGGAGGAGGGGGAGGAAGGAGGAGGAGGAGGGAGGAAGAAGGAGGAGTAGGCAAAAGGAGGGATGAGGAGGAGGAGGGAGGAGGAGGAAGAGGGAGGAGGAGGAATGTGAAGGGAGGAGGAGGGATAGGGAGGAGGGGGAGGGGAAGAGGAAGAGGGTAGGAGGAAGAGTGGAGAGGAGGAGGGAGGAGGTAGAGGGAGGAGGAGGAGGGAGGAAAAGGGAGGAGGGAGGAGGAGAGAGGAGGAGGAGGGAGGAGAGAGAGGAGGAGGGAGGAGGTAGGAGGAGGAGGAAGAGGAGGAGGAGGGAGGAGAAGGAAGGAGGAGGAGGGAGGGAGGAGAAGGAAGGAGGAGGAAGAAGGAGGAGGAAGAGGGAGGAGGATGGAGGAGGGAGAGGGAGGAAGAGGGAGGAGGAGGAAGGAGGAGGAAGAGGAAGGAGGAGGAAGAGGGAGGAGGAGGATGAAGGAGGTAGAGGGAGGAGGGGAAGAGGAAGAGGGTAGGAGGAGGAGGGAGAGGAGGAGAAGAAGGGAGAAGGAGGGAGGAGGAGAAGGAGGAGGAGGGAGGAGGAGGGGAGAGGAGGAGGGAGGAGGCAGAGGGAGAAGAAGGAAGGAGGAGGAGGAAGGAGGGAGAGGAAGGAGGGAAAATGAGGAGGGGAGGAAGGAAAGGGAGGTGGAAGAGGAGGAGGAGGGAGGAGGAAAGAGGTAGGGGGAGGAGGAGGTAGAGGGAGGAGGAGGAGGAAGGAAAGGGAGGAGGAAGAGGAGGAGAAGGGAGGAGGAGGGTGGAGGGAGGAGGAGGAGGTAGAGGGAGGAGGAGGGAGGAGGTAGGAGGAGGAAGAGGGAAGAGGGAGAAGAAGGGAGAAAGAGGAGGGAGGATGATGAGGGAGAAGGAGGCAGGAGGAGGAGGAGGGAGGCAGGAGGAGGAGGGATGAGGAGGGAGAGGGAGGAGGAGGGAAGATGAGGGAGGAGGCGGAGGGAGTAGGAGGGAGGAGGATGGAGGAGGAGGGGAGAGGAAGAGGGAGAAGGAAGAAGGAGGAGGGAGGAGGGAGAGGGATGAGAGGGAGGAGGAAGAGGAGAAGGGTGGAGGGAGGAGGTAGAGGAGGAGAGAGAGGAGGAGAGAGTTCGCCATTCCGAATTCATACTCGTCTAGTTCTTTCCTTCTACACGACTGTAGATAACTTCCTTACACATAAAAAGATGAATTGTTATTGATATTGCCGTGGCATGGAGGAATATCAGCAGCAGAGTTGATCCAAAAAACCAAAGACTGAGATCTACGGAGAGCCATGAACGCCTACGCCAGCCGGCACGGCACTTGATGATGATGATTGCCGTGTGACGATTCTGTGTAGTCACGTCATTTTCTTCCCTTTCCCTAGCGTTTTGGTTCGGGGATTCTTTCATCATCATCATCATATATTTACGTACGTATTTTGGGAGGGGGAAGAGGGAGGAGGAGGAAGAAGGAAAAAAAAACCATGACAGTTGACAGCTCTGGAATGAAAGGAAGGCGTGTAGAAAATTTCATCTCAATCGGATCGGCCGTTCGCGAACAAATAAAGGACATACATATTTACATGCATACATATATACATATATACATACACTTTGTTTTATAGATATAGACTAGCTGACACGGCCCGGCTTCGCCCAGACTCTGGTGGGGAGCATCTCATTTAATTCATATAAGTAGTCATATAAGCTCCCGTTCCCGACTGTCTGTCTGTCTGTCTGTCTATCTATCTGTCTGTCTGTCTGTCTGTCTGTCTGACCCGGCCCAGCCCATGGTGGAGAGCATATCATTTAAATCATATAAGTAGTCATATAAGATCCCTTTCCCGACTATCTGTATGTCTGTCTGTCTTGGGTAAATGGAGGAGGGAGGAGGAAGAGGGAGGTGGAGGAGGGAAGAGGAGGGAGGAGGAGGGAGGAGGAGACAGGAGGAATAGGAGGGAGGAGGAGGGATTAGGAAGAGGAGGGAGGAGTAGGGTGGAGGAGGAGGGGGAGGAGGAGGGAGGAGGAAGAGGGAGAAGGAGGGAGGAGGAGATCGCAGGAGGAGGAGGAGGAGGAGAGGGAGGAGGAGGAGGGAGAGGGAGGAGGAGGGAGGAGGAGGAGAGAGTAGGCGGAGGGAGGAGGCGGAGGGAGCAGGAAGAGGGAGGAGGAGGAGGGAGGAGAAGGAGGAGGGAGGAGTAGAGAGTGGGAGGAGGGAGGAGGCGGAGGGAGGAAGAGGGAGGAGGAAGAGGGAGAAGGAGGAGGGAGGAGAAGGAGGGAAGAGGATGAGAGGGAGGAGGAGGAAGAGGGAGGAGGAGGAATGTGAAGGGAGGAGGAGGGAGTAGGTAGAGGGAGGAGGAGGAGGAGGGAGGAGGATAGAGGAGGAGGGATGAGGAGGAAGAGGGAGGAGGAGGAATGTGAAGGGAGGAGGAGGGAGGAGGTAGAGAGAGGAGGCGGAGGGAGGAGGATAATGGAGGAGGAGGGAGGAGGAGGGGGAGGAGGGGGAGGAGGAGGGATGAAGAAGGAGGAGGGAGGAAGACGGATGAGGGGGAGGAGGGAGGGGTAGGAGGGGAGGAGGAGAAGGGAGGAGAAGGGAGGAGGAGGAGGGAGCAGGAGGAAGGAGGAGGAGGAGGAAGAGGGAGGAGGAAGAGAGAGGAGGGAGGAGGAAGAGAGAGGAGGGAGGAGGAGGGAGGAAGAGATAGGCGGAGAGAGAGGAGGAGGAGGGAGGAGGAGGAGTAGGGATGAATAGGAGGGATGAGAAGGGAGGAGGAGGGATTAAGAGAAAGAGGGGGGAAAGGGGAGAAGGAGGAGGGAGGAGGAAGAGGGATGAGGAGGGAGGAGGAGGGAGGAGGGAGGATGAGGAGGAGGGAGGAGGAGGAGGGAGGATGATGAAGGAGGAGGAGGAGGAGGGAGGAGGGTGAAGGAGGAGGAGGAGGGGGAGGAGGGAGGGGGAGGAGGAGGGAGAAGGAGGAGGAGGGAGGAGGAGAACGTAGGTGGGGGAGGATGAGAAGGGAGGAGGGAGAGGGAGGAGGAGGAGGAGGAGGAGAGAGGAGGAGGGAGGAGGTGGAGGGAGAAGGAGGAGGGAGGAAGGGGTAGAATGAGGAGGGAGAAGGAGGGAGGAGGAGACAGGAGGAAGAGGGAGAAGGGAGGAGGAGGGAGGAGGTAGTAGGATGATTGATTGCCATCCCAACAGGTTAATATGTTATCGCGGACCTCAGAGAGAAGTGTCTATGTAGAAGACCATTTCCTGGACGTACGTATTTTGGGAGGGGGAGGAGGGAGGAGGGAGGAGGAGGAAGAAGAAAAAAAAACTACGACAGTTGGCATCTCTGGAATGAAAGGAAGGCGTGTAGAAAATTTCATCTCAATCGGATGGGCCGTTCGCGAGCGTATAAAGGACATACGGACAGAGATACGCACATCCTTTTTTATATATAAGATAAGACAGTATTAGCTGAAGGAGACAGCTTACAGTCAAAAAGGAGTTCCATAAGTCGGGCTAGGGGAAGCTGCATGGTCAAAACATGGCCTGTATATTTTAGCCCAGGCTTTGTGCTATGGAGAGGCAATAATTCCATCCCTGGTCTTAACGGTTCTCGGAATCAAAGCGAGAGGCAACATTTACGGGATATAAGTCCTTGTCAATTGGACATGGGGTGCCACGGGTTGCATCTGACGGTGGGAGACACCTACAGATTGGGCAGCCCCCGGCCAATTGGGTTCTGATCCGCCACAGCCTGCCTGCTTCAATGGGTGCTTGGAACTAGGACAAAATATGAATCGCAGGATGTTAAACCAATGAACCAGGCATTAATAAAAGAACAAAAATAGAAACCTCAAGCTACAGCTTGCAACCTGGAACGTAAGAATCATGTGTCCAGGATTTGCCACTGACTTGACCAATATTAACGATGTGAGAAAAACGGTTGTGATTGATGCCGAACTAAATCATCTTAACATTAATATTGTCGGCCTGCAGGAGAAGGAAGGGCAGCTCAGGGAAAACAATTACATCCATTTTTGGAAGGTATAGGGCAGGCAGAAAAAATGCAATATGGTGTGGGCTTTTCAGTGAAGATTTCGCTAGTGGGAATGACTGAAATTCCAGCTGGAGGTATTGAAAGACTATTATCCCTGAGCTGGCAACCTCTTGTGGTTTTGCCACCATTATTACTGCATATGCACAGACACTCGATTCCTCTAATGATGTGCAGGATTCGTTCTATGAGGAGTTAGACTCTGTGATCAAGGTAGTTCCAAAATCTGACTACATTTATATGTTCGGTGATTACAATGCTCGTGTTGGCAAGGACTCGAGTTCATGGCCAGTGTGCCTTGGAAAACACAACATCGGTCACATGAATTAAATGGGCAAAGGCTGCTGGAACATTGCACCAGAAATGACCTATGTATTACAAACTCTTTTTTTTTAAATGGTCACATAGAAACATCCAAGATCCGGCCATTGGCATTAGCTGGACTTCATCATCACACGAAGACAACATTAGAACCATACATCATTAACTGGAAGTTATCACAGTACTGACTGTGATACAGATCATTTTTTGGTTGTTGTAAGGGTTTGACTGAGACCAAAGAGTTGAATTGAATTGAATTGAATTTATCTTTATTTTCAAAGGGTAACAAATTCGGCGCTTAGGCCCTTACAATCACTCATCTTTCGTTCATCGTCAGTGCATCATGCATTCACATAGGAATAGAAAAATTGTCAAATGAATGTTGTAAGCATAAGCAATACATATTCTTATGTTATGTGACACATCTCCCCTCCCACCGACACATCTCTCACCAACTCACACAGACATCTCTCACCCACTCACACATCACCCACCCATACCCACACATCCCCACCCACCACATATCCCCAAGTCACCACACATTCCCCACTCATCCCTCCACCCACTCACAGATCCCGCTACAAACCCAGACATCTCGCACCCATCCACACATACATCACTCACCCACCCACACACATCTTTCCACCCACTCTCACAAACCACAATCCACTCAAACTCACCCACACACACACATGCTCCACCCACTCACACACCCTCCAACCACATACCCCTCACACACGAACATCACGCACTAGCACACACATATCCCTCACCCACTCACACATCAACCGCCCATACCCACACATCTTTCCATCCCCCACACATCTTTCCATCCACACACACATTTCCGCGCCCATCCAGACATTTCACAACCATCCACACATCCCCCACTGACACACATTCCCCCACCAACACACACATCTCCCAAGCAAACACACACCCCTCACCTACCAACAACCACATATCCCACTACCCACAAACACCCACACAAACACACCAACCCAAACACACATCCTCCTCCCACACATCCCTCACTCACCCACACGCCCCATCCATACTCGCATCCCTCTACCCACCAACCCACTCATCTCCGCACCCACCTACACATCCCCCACAAACCCACACCTCACCACCCACCCACTCACATCCCCACCTGCACACATCTCCCGACCAACACACGTCTCCCATACTCCAACACACCTCTAACCACCCACCCACACACCTCCACAATCCGCACATACACTCCCTATCCACACATCCCCTCACCCACACACAAACACCGACCCACACACTTACATCCCCAACCCACACACCTCTTCCATTCATATACGCATCAGCCACCATCCCCCCACCCATACACACATCTCCAAACCCCCTACACACATCCCCACACACCCATTCACATACCCCCACCCACACATCACCACCCACACATCCACACTCCCACCCACCAATACCCACCCACTCACACACATCCCTCATCGCTCATACTGACACTCCAACCACCCACTCACATTTTAACACATAAACATCCCTCATCCACACACATATCTAGTTAGTTAGTTAGTTAGTTAGTTAGTTAGTTAGTTAGTTAGTTAGTTAGTTAGTTAGTCGAAAGATCATCCTCGTCGCACATCAAACCATTCAGTCCATAAGTGCTCGGATCCCCTCCTTGGCAAATCCCGCAGCGTGTAGCGGCTAACGACACCAGTTCTGTGTTGGTTTATCAATCTTCTTTGGCTTCCTGCGTAGTGTTCTTGTTTGGCCACACCTCTTTTAATTTGCTTTTCTCGCAGTCTGGCCATGGTTGTAGATTCACAGTCATCACTTGGTTCACGCAAAAGTCTTACTTCTCGTAGAGCATTCAGAATGTCAGCCTGGTCGATGGCGCGTCTGCCATCCACCGTAGCCTCACCTGCGAGCTTGTCAGCCCGCTCATTCCCTTGTACTCCCGCATGCACTGGTACGAAGATGAAACTAATCTTTGCCAGCCGAGACCGCTCCAGAGGCCGCAACCATTCTCTTCGGATCGACCCCTCCTCTATCCTCTTGATCATGTTCATTGAGTCGCTAAGGAAACATGCCCTAGTGAATGTCTGTGTCTCGAGCCATGTTATTGCTTTACTTACTGCCATGACTTCCATAGTCAGGCTACTTGTGGTTTCAGTGAAAGCACCAGAGTCCTCCTTCACAATTCTCCCTCTGGCCCGAGCCGTAAAGGCCCATGAGCTTCTCACATGTCGGACTACCGACCCATCTTTGTACACGACAGCATCACCGTCTAGCGAATTCTCGAAAATCAACGCTTGTACTTCAGCCTCCACAGCAGCCGGATTTTCTTGTCTACATTTTCTATCTAGTTGGATGCAAACTGAAAAGGATGTGCAGAAATCTGTTGGCACTTGTACCCACTCCTCGCCAGGTTCTAAGTCCTCAAGTGAACACATACACTTATCTAGAGAATCTACACAGCTAAACACACATCTAGCAACATGATTAATATTATTAGCACTCACGATCCTGAAAAATGCTTTGAGTTTCACCATCAACTTGAAGTCGCTTTCACGGATACATCAGAAAATTGTATAGTTAGTGAAAAGTGGGGTAAACTTAAGGGAACTAATTACAAAACAGCGGTAGGGGTTTACGGCACTGTTGATCATAAGAGGCAGGACTGGTTTGCGGCAAACAGTCAGATACTGCAGCCCTTGATTGATAAAAGGAAGACAGCTCTCTTATAAAACAAGGAAAGAACAACGCGTAACAATGTCAGTGATTTGAATCAAGCTAGGAAGGATGTGCAAAAGGCTGCCAGATAGTGTGCGAATGACTATTTGATCAAGTTATGTGAATCAATTCAAAACGCAAGTGATAAGGGAAACACCAGAAGCGTGTATCATTGGCACCTTGCCGTCTTGACAGACGATAGTTTGTGCTTTAAAAAGGCATAATAACTTTTAACTATGGCGGTAGCGAGTGTGACTGATAAGGCCAATTTGCGCTGTAAATGTCCGTTCACAGTGGGTGCATGTGAACACGTGGTCATTTCCACCATCATGCACCATCTTACGTCTCAAACGCTTGGTGTGTGACTTTTCTGCAATAATTTTCTCCTTTGACTTTATTCCATTTCTGATGTTTGCCCTCCATGCAACACGTTCAGCGGCGACTTGCTCCCAATGTGCATTATCAATGCCTGTATCAATCATGTCCCGCTTACACACGTCTTTGTATCGTAGTAGAGGCCGACCCTGAGATCTCTTACCCATCTTTAGTTCACCAAAAAAGATATCCGAATACCATCATCCATCCTCCTAAGATGTCCTATCCATCTAAGTCTACGAAGACTGAGCATGGAATAAACTGTCACACAACCTGATCTTTCCAATACTTCAGTATTTGTGATTTTGTCTTGCCACTTAATACCAAGAATTCTTCGCAGACACCCCATATGAAAGCTGTTTAAATTGTTCTCTTGGTGTGAGTAAGTTGTCCAGGTTTCACTGCCATAGAGAAGAGTACTAAGGACACAGGCTTGATAGACAAGGACTTTTGTTTTGGCAGTAAGCTTCCTGTTCTCCCAGACTCTTTTTCTTAACCTGGTCATTGTTGTTGCTGCCTTACCAATCCGGATGTTGATTTCCTGATCTAGGGATAATTTGCTATTTACCACTGATCCTAGATATGTAAAATGGTCTACTATCTCTAGTTCGGCGTCGTCAATAAAGATTGATGGTACCCCATGTGCACCTTGTGACATAATCTGTGTCTTCTTTTTGCTAATTGTTAAACCAAATTCAGAACAAGCATTGTAGAATGCAGATAGTAGACATTGCAATTCTTCCTCAGAGTGGGTCGTAACTGCAGCATCATCTGCAAAAAGCAACTCTCTGATCAGTACCCTCCTAATTTTGGTCTTAGCCTTCAATCTCTGAGCATTGTAGAGGCCGCCATCTGAGCGTGAGTGAATGTATATACCACCATCCTGATCACGAAATGCATATTTCAGTAGAAGTGAAAAGTATATTCCAAAGAGGGTGGGAGCTAGTACACAATCTTGCTTAACTCCACTCTTGATTTCAAATTCTTCAGAAGTTGCACCATCAAACTTGATTATACCCTTCATGCCTGTGTGGAACGATTCCACAATGGACAGAAGAGTTGGTGGGCAGCCAATCTTCTTTAGTGCCTTGAACAGACCCTCACGACTGACCAAATCAAATGCCTTTGTGAGGTCGATGAAGGCAATAAACAGTGGTTGCTTCTGTTCACGGCATTTTTCTTGCATTTGTCGCAATGAGAATATCATATCAGTGGTAGACCGGTTCTGTCGAAAGCCACACTGTGATTTGGGATAGACTTGATCTCCTAGGACTTGAAGTCTGCGCAGAACAATTCTGGCAAATACTTTTCCAACAATACACAGAAGTGAGATACCCCTATAACCCCAGAAGCGTGTATGAATGGATAAAGAAAGCCTTTAGTCCAATGATCAAAAGAAGTGCACCATTGACAACCTTAACTGGAGAAATCATCACTAATAAGAAAAAGCAGATGAATGGATGGGTGGAGCACTTTTTAAAGCTTTACTCAAGTGAGACCAAACTAGAGGATGATGCCCTCAACGCCATAGAGGCCATGCCAACTCTTGAATACCTGGACTTACTTCCTACCATCACAGAAGTTAAGTGTGCTATAAATGAACTTGTATTTGGCAAAGCTCCAGGTAAGGATGGGATTCCAATAGAGGTTATCAGGAGTGGGCAAGACACACTCACAATACAGATCCACCAGCTAATCGAGCTATGCTGGCGAGAAGGACAAGTCTCACCGGATTTCAAAGATTCAAGCATCATAACACTGTACAAGAACAAGGGGAATCGAAGCGACTGTAACAGATATAGGGGTATCTCACTTCTGTGTGTTGTTGGGAAAGTATTTGCCATAATTGTTCTGCGCAGACTTCAAGTCCTGGGATATCAGTCTACCCCAAATCACAGTGTGGCTTCCGACAGAACCGGTCTACCATTGATATGATATTCTCGCAGCATATGCAAGAAAACTACCGGGAACAAAATCAGTCACTGTTTATTGCCCTTATCGACTCTACGAAGGCATTTGATTTGGTCAGTCGTGAGGGTTTGTTCATGGCACTAAAGAAGTTTGGCTGCTCACCAACTCTTCTGTCCATTACGGAATCGTTCCACACAGGCATGAAGGGTATAATCCGAGTTTGAAATCTAGAGTGGAGTTAAGCAATGTTGTGAAATAACCCCCACCCTCTTTGGAATATGCTATTCCTTCTTTCGAAATATGTTATTTAGTTAGTTAGTTAATTGCTTAGTTAGTTAGGTAGTTAGTTAGTTAGTTAGTTAGTCAGTCAGTCAGTCAGTCAGTCATTCAGTCAGTCAGTCAATCAGTCAGTCAGTCAGTTAGTTAGTTAGTTAGTTAGTTAGTTAGTTAGTTAGTTAGTTAATTAGTTAGTTGGTTAATTAGTTAGTTAGTTAGTTAGACGAGGTTCCAACTTCACGTCAAGGGTATGTCTCCACTATGCTCCATTCCAGTGCCAGTGAATATCACACGAAACAGGAGTCTCGGCAATCCAACAGCCCGCACAGGTACACTGCATAATGCCGCCGCCAGAATGTTTTGCGTATCCTTTTACAGGACTTAGCTGTCAACAGCAGCATCTTTCAGCTGTCTGTTGATCTCTTGGCAAGATTACGCTCAGTAGTTTGCCATTGCTTTCTGAGCGGCCGGCTCAGTATCCCGCAAGTCACGAGCGGGGGTCGAACCGCCTCAGCTCTCGCTCCGCTGCGAGACTCTGCGTGATAAACGGGATTACAGAGAGAAAGTGTTGTAACCCCACAGCCAGAGAGACCGGCTCCGCCGCCAGAATGCTAACACAAAATTCATCCACGACAACCACAATTCATCGTCGATGGACTCGGCAGTCATCAGAAATACCTCATTGACCCGGGCTTTCTCACATGGCTCGGTCGTTTACCTCAGGGCGACCCGCCGAAAGTGTCGCATAAAGCACGAACTCCACAGCTTCAGCGCCGACTCCCAGGAGTATCCTGAAAAATGCACTTGTGATCCGAAAAGGCAATTCATTCAATTCAGCAGCAGCCTGTGGCCATTGTTCCGAACATGCAGGTCACTGTACAGGACAGATGTAATAGCATTCCACGCGAATTTCACAGCTCACAGTGTCGCCCAAGGCCTCACTCAGTAGCAGGACGACGGAATCAGTCCAACATGAGGATTATGCGATAGCAAACCGCAGCTGCAAGCATAAACACGCCACATGCCTTAATGGTTCAAAGCCTAACGCCATGTTGGTGACCGGAAGTCTCTACTACTGAAACATACGTTTCTTGATCAGGATGCCGGTATATACATACACACACTCTCAGATATCAGCCTCTATAATTTTCAGAGATTTAATGCGAAGACCAAAATTAGGATGGTACTGATCAGAGAGTTGCTTTTTGCAGATGATACTGCAATTACGACCCGCTCTGAGGAAGAATTACAACGTCTACTATCTGCATTGTCCAAGCTTGTTCTGAATTTGGTTAAACAATAAACAAAAAAGAAGACACAGATTATGTCACAGGGTGCACATGTTGAACAATCAATCTTTATTGACAACGCCGAACTGGAGATAGTAGTCCATTTTGCATATCTAGGATCAGAGGTAAAGGGCAGATTGTCCCTAGATCAGGAAATCAACATCCAGATTGGTAAGGCAGCAACAACAATGAACAGGTTAAGAAAAAGAGTCTGGGAGAACAGGAAGCTTACTGCCAAAACAAAAGTCCTTGTCTATCAAGCCTGTGTCTTTAGTACTCTTCTTTATGGCAGTGAAACATGGACAACTTACTCATACCAAGAGAAACATTTAAACAGCTTTCATATGCGGTGTCTGCGAAGAATTCTTGGTATTTAGTGGCAAGACAAAATCACAAATACTGAAGTTTTGGAAAGATCAGGTTGTGTGACGGTTTATTCCATGCACAGTCTTCGTAGACTTAGATGGAGAGGACATCTTAGGAGGATGGATGATGGTAGAATACCAAAGGATATCTTTTTTGGTGAATTACAGATGGGTAAGAGATCTCAGGGTTGGCCTCTACTACGATACAAAGATGTGTGTAAGCGGGACATGATTGATACAGGCATTGCTAATGCACACTGGGAGCAAGTCGCCGCTGAACGTGTTGCATGGAGGGCAAAGATCAGAAATGGAATAAAGACTTCTTCTTCTTCTTCTTCTTCTTCTTCTTCTTCTTCTTCTTCTTCTTCTTCTTCTTCTTCTTCTTCTTCTTCTTCTTCTTCTTCTTCTTCTTCTTCTTCTTCTTCTTCTTCTTCTTCTTCTTCTTCTTCTTCTTCTTCTTCTTCTTCTTCTTCTTCTTCTTCTTCTTCTTCTTCTTCTTCTTCTTCTTCTTCTTCTTCTTCTTCTTCTTCTTCTTCTTCTTCTTCTTCTTCTTCTTCTTCTTCTTCTTCTTCTTCTTCTTCTTCTTCTTCTTCTTCTTCTTCTTCTTCTTCTTCTTCTTCTTCTTCTTCTTCTTCTTCTTCTTCTTCTTCTTCTTCTTCTTCTTCTTCTTCAGCGTTCCGAGCCATTGAGGTTCTTTGCTTCAGATACAATCCGTCTCCATTCGTCTCTCTGGTGGACTTTCTCTTGCCAGTCGTTGATTCCAATTGCTTGTAGGTGTAACAAGCTATGGGGAGGGTCCCAATTCTTCCTGTCACAATGTTTAAAAATATTCTTTCGCCCTGGCTGGGATAGGTCTTTGCTGCCAACCCTCCTCCGTTCCCCGGAATCACTGTCACTCTCTCTTTCGACCTCTGGGTCTATTTCCTGCAGTGTATTTCTGGCTGACACAAACATAACATGACGATCGTCCCAGTCACTATAATTAGAATTTAATACCGTAATAAAGGACAACACAGAAAAACATCAAGACAGATGAACCTATAAAAGTAAAAAAAAAAAAAAAACTGAGGAGATAACTCTAGTCCAGACATGAAGCAAGAAAACTCTGAACATCATAGACCACAGATCTCAATATTGTTTTGTTAGTTCACATCCACCTCACCGGACAAAGTTTCAGGTCTCTCTTTCCAGCGTAGGTTGTTCGAACAACAGATTTCAGGTTTCCATGGCCAACACGATATAGTCACTCATCTAGTCTGGGAAAGTGCCATGGGATCACTTGGCACAATTTTGGTTTTGAAATAATATCATGAAACCAGTTTGTGTATGGGGAATGAATCGGCGTCTTTCGTTGTCCCGGACAAGGATGGGGATAGGCGTAGTTCCAACCAGAATCATCAGCAAACACTCGACCCTAAGTCGATGAGAAGACTTGAGTTGCGGTATTGTCACTCGTTTAATTTGAGTCCTGAGTTTCAATCATAATTAGAAACATTCTACCTGATATGGCCAATGACTTGACTTGGCTTCATCAGTTGCATATAGCTTTAGGCATAAAAGCACTGTCGAGTCTTTCAACTCACCTTACGGTCAACAGAAGGACCCTGTAGATGATAAAATTTAGTGAGCGACCGGGCTGACTCATGCACCACAATCCTGAGGTCCAATTGGGCCTCAGTTAATAAATTGGTTATGCATATTGGCTTACATAATCAATTAGATAAGTGGCCTGCTTGAATGGGTCTGACATGTCAGGTAGCCCCTGGATTGGCTACGTCCTGGCTTGAGTAGACCTCCATCTTGTAGACGTCCTGTCGGCTACCCTATGCACCCTTTTGCATACAAGACTCACTCTCCACACTCATACCCTGCCTTTATTATTATTGGGCACATTCGTTTCCCGGCTTCTCTCTCCCTTGCAAACCATGCCTTTCTCACGACAAAGCTCTTGTGGTGTGGTGTGTTTAAGGATATGTGTTTCACCCCCTCAACTAATATTATAGTAGAGAGGATGTATGGCACTCAGTGTAATTCCCCATCCCCAGCAAGAATAGAAAAGAAGATACTACTCCTTCGGGCTGCTGCTCTTGTCTGAGCTGTCGCCGCAATGTACCGGCCGTGCCTCACCTTACCCGTAGAATTCGATGATAAAGATAAGCCAGTGGATACCCTCTTCCGGCTCAAGAAGATAGATCATAGATTGGTGGACCCCATCCCCAAGGAGCCCTTCCCTCCTTCCGGCATACCGTAGCTATCCAATGATTATATTCTAAAGAATAGATGACAGTATGCCCAGTTCAGGCCGTAGTAGGAAAGGTAGCAACAGTTCATATGCCGCCAAGAACAAATGCAATCCTCTGGGGAGATATATTGTTCAGATTCACTCCCCGGCGATGCCAAGAACAAGACGCTTAGCTAGATTGGCCAACGGTCAATCTACTCCCAATATTGCAAGACTGCCGTCTCGCCAATTCGTCTCACCAGTCGAGGCAACCAGTTATCTTTATAAACCAAGATCTAGCAGTATTCAATAAAACCCCCCTATTACCTTTCATTTCCCAGTAGTAGGTTGCAGTGTTGTCCTAATCTTTGAATTAAATAGACATCCTGCAAATACCAAACTGTAGGGGTTGGAACGGACATGAATTGCACCAGAAGTTCCGCCGGTGTGTATTGGTGTAAGGCGCCTTATCGGGTTTTCCCCCAAGACAAGACATATATCTAATCGTTCTATTACCAAGATCGTGTTGGTAAAGTATCCCAGAGAACTATCTTCCATAGTGATTGACCGAATAAGAGAACTGAGGATTCCCGAAAGCTGTTTCCCCCAGTTTACCCAAAATAAAAGAAGGCATGTGGACATGAGTCATTGGCGTTTCGCCACATAGGCCCCATCTTAAGAAAGTCGAACCCTTCTGCCAGAGATTCTGTTCGAATGGCCCCACCCTCACATTCAACCATAGGATGCCGTGATAGGAAATCTGCTCCCACATTCTCCCTTCCGGGGATGTATTCGACCGTGAACTGATACGGTTGTAGGAGCAATGACCATCTCATTAACCTCGCGTTCAGTTTCTTAGAAGTCGCTAAAAACATCAGAGGTTGATGGTCGGACTGCACTTTGAACGGTACTCCATACAGATAAGGTTGAAATTTCTGTACCACCCACACTAGAGCCAGACATTCCCGTTCGACGGTGGAGTAATTCCGTTCCGCGGGTAACAGTTTTCTACTTGCATACGCCTCCGGACATAGCACCGAAGCATCATCTCGCCCTTCCTGCAACAGAGTTGTCCCAATCCCTATGTTACTCGCGTCGGTTCTTAGAACAAACGTTTTCTCCAAATTTGGGAGTTGCAGGACTGGCCTATCCACCAAAGCCTGTTTCAGCTTCCCATAAGCTTCTTCACAGCTCGGGGTCCAGACTATAGGATCTGGCGATCCTTTCTTCAGGGTTTCGGTTAACGGCGCCCCAATTTCATTGAACCTCGGAATAAATCTCTGGTAAAAACCCACACAGAGATAAGAAAGACCTAACATCCTTTTTGGATTTAGGACGGGGTGCGAGTCTGACCTTCTCAATATTCCTTTCTTCCGGTACCAGTCCCCCTGGGGTAATAGTCTCATCTCATCTCATCATGTTCCTCTTGTACCTTGCGGTGTCGAGGTGAAGTATAAACTTCGTGAGAGTGCCCGGTTATGGGCTTCGTATATCGACATTCCCATGGATTCTGTTATTCCCTCCGTCCAGCGTTTACGTGGTCGGCCTCTTCCTCTGTTTCCATCTGGTCTGTACGTCATTGCCTGTTGTGGCATGCTGTTGACTGGTAGCCTACTTGCATGGCCAAACCATTTGACTTGCTGCTTTCTAATAAAATCTAGAGCAGCTTTAACCCCCACTTTAGTCCTGATTTCTTCATTTCTGATCTTATCTCTTCTTGATACGTTGAGTATTCTTCTCAGGAACCTCATTTCTGTTGTTGTGATTTTTCTTTTCTCTTTTTCTGTCATTGTCCAGGTTTGGCATTGGTAGCACAGAGTTGGTAGGAAGATTGTGTTGTAAAGTGCTTTCTTAGTAGTTATTGATACATGTTTGTTCTTTAGTATTGGTGCCATTTGTCCAATGAGTTGATTTGCCTTATTGCACCTATTTTCGATCTCGTCTTCTGATCTGCCATTTGATGATATTATACTTCCTAGGTACTTGAAGCTCTTTACTTGTTTCAAGGGATGTTCGTTTAGGTGAATTGTTGCTGTTTGTTCTTCTTTAGTTATAGTCATTACCTCTGTTTTGCTTGTGCTAATTTTCATGTTATGTTCCCTACACATTTCGTTTAGACTATTCATGTGGTCTTGTAATTCAGCTTCTGATTTTGCTATTAGTGCTTGGTCGTCCGCAAACAGGAGTTCTCTAATGGTTAGATTTGCAGATGGTTCTTCTTCTGTGTTCTCGTCATGCGGTATTCTTGCTGTCTCTGCTTGGCTGGTTTCTTTACATATGTTGTCTATATATGTTATGAACAAGAGAGGGGTAATAGTATGTCCCAGAAATTCCAAGGATTGATAGCCAATCATGCATTTGGCTGGACGGGCGGTTAACCCTTCCTCTTTTAACCTTGTGAAGATCTGTCCCAAGGACTTCAAGTGATCCCTCAGATTGTCAGACGCGATGAGAATATCATCCATAAACGAGACCACAGAAGGTACCTTTAAAGGTTCTAATAACATTCTCATCATGCGGGTGAACACACTGGGCGCATTACTCAGCCCAAATGGCATCACCTTGAATTCGTAATGCCCGCTCGGAGTACTGAAGGCGAGCAAGGGGCGAACCTCGGGCCTCACAGGGATCTGATAATATCCCCTGCTTAGATACATTTTCGAAAAGTACTTTGCCTTATTTAGTCTGGCAAACAGTTGATTTGTGTTCGGTAACGGTTCAACTTGGAATGTCGTACAACTGTTTAAATGCCTGTAATCAATACATAGGCGGTGCTCCCCACTGGGCTTCCTCAACAAGACAACCCCGGCATTATAAGGAGAAGTCGAAGGAGTGATGATGTCATCGTCCAGAAGCTTCTGGATTTCGGCTTCCAGGGCCTTCTCTTTCGAAAAGGGCACTGGATATATTTTTTGACGGACGGGGTATTGGGTAGTCAGGGTCATATCAAACTCGACCAACCCTGTCCGCCCTGGTCGATCGGTAAGAATCTGCTGATGGGACTCCAACAAACGGATGACCAGGTCTGTTTCTTCAGCGGACAGATCAGGATTTATATGTACATCCCTATAGGTTTCCCCAGGGTATAAAGGATATCCCCTATCCGCGTCTTCACCCGATTCAGTTTCCATGGCGACCGCCATTGTCATTAGTGGGAGAGAAGTACCATCGGATCGTTCTTCATACTTTTTGAGAAGGTTAATGTGGAAGATTTTGGATTTCCCCCTGATCCGAATGGCATAATTGGTACGAGACACAACCCTTTCCACCAGGAAAGGCCCCTGCCAACCAATCTCGAGTTTATTGGAACCTACTGGAAGTAACAACAGAACCCGATCCCCCACTTTAAGAGACCTATCTTTCGTCCTTCTTTTGTAGTATGCCGCGTGTCTCTTTCTGGCCGCCCTCAGATTCTGAGCTGTCAAAGCCCAACCCGTCTGGAGTTTCTTCTTTAACTCTTCGACCTATTTGTATGAGGATACAACTTCTTCGGAAGTTTCCTCCTCTGTCCAACACCTCAATAGGGCTTCTAATGGACCCTTGATGGGCCTCCCGAATACTAGAGTGGCTGGTGGCAACCCGGTCGACCCATGGGGAACCTCCCGATAGGCAAACAAGGTGGCTGGTATATACTCATCCCACCTGTCTGGTTTCTCTTGAGCCAGCTTCCGAAGCATGGTCATCAAGGTACCATTAAACCTCTCTACTTGTCCATTTGACTGAGGGTGGTATGGGCTTGTGTGAATGTGGTTAGTCTGGAAGATACGAAAGACTTCCTCCATCAGCTTACCACAGAACTAAGACCCATTGTCCGTTAGGATCTGGTTTGGAAATCCCAACCGAGTAAAGGTCTCCATCAATACATCAGCCACTCGCTTAGAGTCGATTGTGGCCAACGGTATCGCCTCACCCCACATGGAACAGCAATCCACCATCGTAATAATGTACATATTCCTCTTCCTAGTCCGAGGAAGAGGACCAAAAGATCGATAGCAACTCTCTCGAAAGGAGAGTTCATAATGGGCATGTCGCCCAGGATCACCGGAGCCGTCCAGTGTTTTGGTGCCACACGCTGTCACTCTGGGCACGATTTAACGTACCGACGCACGTCTCCAGTCATCCCTGGCCAGTAGTAATGGCAGGAAATGCGCTGGAGTGTTGCCCCGACACCCATATGTCCACTGAAAGAAATGGTGTTTCCCATATGAAGAAGCTGTTCCCGATAGGCCTTAGGAACTACCAGCTGTCCATGCTGGCGTTCCTCCACTCCGGCTCTCCGGTACAGTAACCGATTCTTCATATAATACTGACCCCGTCTTGGTGGGTCAGCACCTTTTGGCAACTGTTTGAAGCAAGGTTGCAAAGTAGCATCCTGGCTTTGAGCAGTTCGTAACTCCCCAGGCAAGGGATTCACGATCAAGGCCGGCGTCTGCTCATCTTTCGATTGAGATCTGGTTTGCATTGCCCCTACGTACATGGGTTCTGTTGGTATCCCTAGAAAGACGTAACGACAATCCAAGATCATTGGGAAGATAGGATCGAGCAGAACGGCTGCCTGTATAGTGCCGGTAACATATTTCGATTTGATGTCTACCTTCGCAATTGGAAGAGACATCGCTACCGCACTCTTGGTCGCCGTTTGAATCTCAATATACTCCCCGGTTAACTGCTCTGGGCTCACTAAGTGTGAGGAAATTACGGCCTCAAACTGTAGACCTGTGTCATAGAGACACTCGACTGGTTGTCCGTTCACAAGTATCGTATCTACTACTGGTGGTTTCTCAGAATCTTTGTTCTCAAGACCCCTCCCTTCTACCTCCTTGTTAGACCCCTCCCCGGTTTCTATAAGACAGGCCGCATAGTGAGAGTCTTTCTGTTTACGCCTGCAATCAGCCGTATTGTGTGTGGGAGATTTGCAATAGGCGCACCACTTTTCACTCCACTTTCTTTTAGGAGATCCAGGTGGACTCTTACCAGAGGGTTTCTTAGTTAGAACTTTATCGAAAGGATCCTCCTTTTTGGATTGGGTTGTTTTAGGGTTCTTCTTCTTTCCAGACCAAGTGTCTGGTGATCGGGAATTGGGTTGTGACAGTTCCCCATTATCCCCATGAGCTAACACATACCTTTCCGCTAATGTAATTACCAAGTCTAACCTCTCTGCCCCATTTTCTAGCAAGAAGGTTTGCAATGGCTTCGGCATCATCCTCTTCATTTGGTCCACGACCACTAATTCTTCTAAACTTTCATAGTCGTTAGCAAATCCAGCTAATGACATCCACTTTAAAAGGTAGGACTTAAGTCTAACGCTGTAGGCTGCGAACATCTCTCCTGGCTCTCTCTTCGACTTTCTGAACTGCTGTCGATATGTATGAGCTGTCATCTGGAACCTTTTCAATAATTCTTTTTCCAGGGCTTCATAGTCATTCTCCATACCAGGTGGCAACCTGGAGTATACCTCGTACGCTGTCCCTCTCAGGCCCTGTGAGAGTTTCAAGTTTCATTTCCCACGTTCCAGTCCCATAGCCAAAGCCATCGACTGAAATCTTTGAAGATACTGGTCGATCTTATCTTTGTGTTAATCGAACGGGATCAATGGGAACTTCATTGCCTGGTATGGACCGCCACTAGAAGTTGTTGAGTCAGGGAGAACGGTGCCTCCCACTGCACCCTCGCTTTCCTTGGCAGTTTGAGCTTTCAACTTCAACTCCCTCATACGGAACTCATGGTCTCTGGCCGCCTGCTCGGCTTCCATAAGAAATTTCTTAGCTTCGCGCTCAGCTTCGAATTTCTTAGCTTCACGCTCAGCTTCATTTTCTTAGCTTCGCACTCAGCTTCCATTTTCTTAGTTTCACGCTCAGCTTGTCTGAAGTCTCTTTCAACTTCCTGAACATATTTCTGTAACTCGGCCCCATCATAGCCCATCTCACGCCCTGTAGCCTGTACGTCAGCAACATTAAACTTAGCTGATGCCATCTTAAACTCAGAGGGTACGAGTATACAATTCTATATTAAATTTCTATCTCACGTACACAAATGGATAATTATACGAAGACAACACGTTGTATGTCGGTCAGTCTGTGTCAGGCAGAGTATAGACAATAGCCAGGCACGGTAGGCAGAACCTATTGATAGTAGACAAGAATATCTGTCCCCTAACACTATATCAGCCAGAACTCCACCAGGATTTTAAATATCCCGCGACTAACCCCCAATTCTTGTAACAAGCTATGGGGAGGGTCCCAATTTTTCCTGTCACAATGTTTCAAAATATTCTTTCGCCCTGGCTGGGATAGGTCTTTGCTGCCAACCCTCCTCCGTTCCCCGGACTCACTGTCACTCTCTCTTTCGACCTCTGGGTCTATTTCCTGCAGTGTATTTCTGGCTGACACAAACATAACATGACGATCGTCCCAGTCACTATAATTAGAATTTAATACCGTAATAAAGGACAACACAGAAAAACATCAAGACAGATGAACCTATAAAAGTTTTAAAAAAAAAAAAAACTGAGGAGATAACTCTAGTCCAGACATGAAGCAAGAAAACTCTGAACATCATAGACCACAGATCTCAATATTGTCTTGTTAGTTCACATCCACCTCACCGGACAAAGTTTCAGGTCTCTCTTTCCAGCGTAGGTTGTTCGAACAACAGATTTCAGGTTTCCGTGGCCAACACAATATAGTCACTCATCTAGTCTGGGAAAGTGCCATGGGATCACTTGGCACAATTTTGGTTGGGAAATAGTATCATGAAACCAGTTTGTGTATGGGGAATGAGTCAGCGTCTTTCGCTGTCCCGGACAAAGATGGGGATTAGGCGTAGGTCCAACCAGAATCATCAGCAAACACTCGACCCTAAGTCGATGAGAAGACTTGAGTTGCGGTATTGTCACTCGTTTAATTTGAGTCCTGAGTTTCCCGCATAATTAGAAACATTCTACCTGGTATGGCCAATGACTTGACTTGGCTTCATCAGTTGCATATAGCTTTAGGCATAAAAGCACTGTCGAGTCTTTCAGCTCACCTTACGGTCAACAGAAGGACCCTGTAGATGATAAAATTTAGTGAGCGACCGGGCTGACTCATGCACCACAATCGTGATGTCCAATTGGGCCTCAGTTAATAAATTGGTTATGCATATTGGCTTACATAATCAATTAGATAAGTGGCCTGCTTGAATGGGTCTGACATGTCAGGTAGCCCCTGGATTGGCTACGTCCTGGCTTGAGTAGACCTCCATCTTGTAGACGTCCTGTCGGCTACCCTATGCACCCTTTTGCATACAAGACTCACTCTCCACACTCATACCCTGCCTTTATTATTATTGGGCACATTCGTTTCCCGGCTTCTCTCTCCCTTGCAAACCATGCCTTTCTCACGACAAAGCTCTTGTGGTGTGGTGTGTTTAAGGATATGTGTTTAACCCCCTCAACTAATATTATAGTAGAGAGGATGTATGGCACTCAGTGTAATTCCCCATCCCCAGCAAGAATAGAAAAGAAGATACTACTCCTTCGGGCTGCTGCTCTTGTCTGAGCTGTCGCCGCAATGTACCGGCCGTGCCTCACCTTACCCGTAGAATTCGATGATAAAGATAAGCCAGTGGATACCCTCTTCCGGCTCAAGAAGATAATTCATAGATTGGTGGACCCCATCCCCAAGGAGCGCTTCCCTCCTTCCGGCATACCGTAGCTATCCAATGATTATATTCTAAAGAAAGATGACAGTATGCCCAGTTCAGGCCGTAGAAGGAAAGGTAGCAACAGTTCATATGCCGCCAAGAACAAATGCAATCCTCTGGGGAGATATATTGTTCAGATTCACTCCCCGGCGATGCCAAGAACAAGACGCTTAGCTAGATTGGCCAACGGTCAATCTACTCCCAATATTGCAAGACTGCCGTCTCGCCAATTCGTCTCACCAGTCGAGACAACCAGTTATCTTTATAAACCAAGATCTAGCAGTATTCAATAAAACCCCCCTATTACCTTTCATTTCCCAGTAGTAGGTTGCAGTGTTGTCCTAATCTTTGAATTAAATAGACATCCTGCAAATACCAAACTGTAGGGGTTGGAACGGACATGAATTGCACCAGAAGTTCCGCCGGTGTGTATTGGTGTAAGGCGCCTTATCGGGTTTTCCCCCAAGACAAGACATATATCTAATCGTTCTATTACCAAGATTGTGTTGTTAAAGTATCCCAGAGAACTATCTTCCATAGTGATTGACCGAAAAAGAGAACTGAGGATTCCCGAAAGCTGTTTCCCCCAGTTTACCCAAAATAAAAGAAGGCATGCGGACATGAGCCATTGGCGTTTTGCCACAGTAGGTTTGTATATGCACTATCTTTCCACCGCCTTCTTGGTCTACCTCGGGGTCTACGGTCATTTATTTCCTGAGTGTAAGCGAGTTTTGTTTCCCTATTATCTTCCATTCTTTCTATATGCCCCAGCCATTGTAGTCTATTAGCCTTCATGATACCAGTGATTAGCGGGGACTTAAACAGATCATAAATGTCTTTGTTACTTCTTCTTTTCCACTCTCCAATTTGTGTATCCCTAATGGGTCCAAAGATGCGTCTTAAAATTTTGTTCTCAAAGGTTTGTAACAAGGCTTCGTCTCTTTTCGTTGTATTCCAGGTTTCAGAGCCATACAGCACAACTGGTCTGATCAGTGTTTTGTATATTGTGATTTTGGTGTTACGAGATAGCGCCTTTGATTTTAGTAGATGTTGTAGTGCATAGTATATCTTATTTCCAGAGTTGATTCTAGTTTGTATTTCTTCCCTTATGATGTTGGAGCAGTTGAAGATTGTACCCAGGTATTTGTATGTTTCCGTTCTTTTAATGGTCATATTATCTATTTGTATGACTTTTAGCCATTCCGTCTCTTGAAATTACCATATATTCTGTCTTATCTTGGTTGATAACCAGCCCCATCTGTTGGGCTTTTTCCTTTAAGTGAGTCAATATTTCCAATGTCTTTTGTTCACTTTACCCTATAATATCTATATCATCTGCATAACCAAGCAACTTGGATGTTCCTCCAATATCACATTTCTCCTTTACCTTCCTTACAACTTTCTCTAGAGCCAGATTGAAGAGTAGCGGCGATAGTGCATCACCCTGTTTCAAGCCAGATGTTATTTGGAAGGGGTCAGATTTCCTGCTTTTATATGTTACTATATTATAAGTATCTTCCATGCATAGAGTGGTCATGTTGATTAACTTCCTTGGTATTCCAAATTTCTGCATAGCATTCCATAGACTATTCCTATGGACACTATCATAAGCCTTTTTAAAATCCACAAACATGTTATGGAGATCTCTTTTATATTCCCAATTTTTCTCGGCTATTTGTCGTAAGATAAATATCTGATCTATTGTTGATCTGTTTTGTCTACAACCCGCCTGGTAGTCGCCTAATATGTCTTCTGACTATGGTTTTAGTCTATTTAGTAATATTGCGGATAGTATATTATAGCTTGTGGACAGTAGTGATATTCCTCTATAATTTCCACATTGGAACTTGTCTCCTTTCTTAAAGATAGGTATCAATAATGACTCTTTCCAGTCATGGGGTAATTCTTCTGTCCTCCTGATTTTTATTATTAGTTCGTATAGCTTTAGATGTAATGCATGGCCACCTGCCTTTATAAATTCAGCAGCAATTCCATCAGTCCCAGTTGCCTTATTGTTTTTAAGTCGTGTGATTACATATAGGATTTCTTCAAATGTAGGTTCTTCAATTTGTGGTTCGCATGTTAGAACCTCTTCCTGTGGGACAATTTTACTTGGAGCTTCACAATTTAGTAATTCAACAAAATATTCTGTCCATGTGTTGCACATTTCCTCATTGGTATTTATCATATTCCCATTTTTGTCTTTTAAACCATATGTGTTTTGTTGGTGCCCTCGTTTCATTGACTTCAGTTCTTTAAAAAATTTTCTGGATTCATTTTTCTGGTGATTAGTTTCCATATCTTTGATTATATTACTCATATATTCTCACTTCTGCTGTCGGACTATTTTTGTAGCTTCTTTACATTCATTTCTATAATGCTCTTCCTTTTGGATGTTGTTGATGTCATTTAACCATAAATGTCTGGCATTCTTTTTCCTAATGACTGCTTCTTCACATTTTTGATTGAACCATCTATTCTTTCTATGCGTGGTTAACACACCGAGACATTCTTCTGCGGTAGATTGAATTGTATTCTTTATGTTCAACCAAGTTTGGTCAACGCTTTCCTCCAAAGGGTTTTGCAGAGTTTCAAGTTTACATTTTATTTCATCTGTAAATTTCTCTTTGACTGTAATTTCTTGTAGTTTTTCTCTGTTATATGTTGGGTGTAATCTTTGTAATTTAGTATAGAAAGCTCTCTTAAGTTTTATTTTAAATTTTGCTCCAACGAGGAAGTGGACACTGTGGCACTCAGCTCCTCTAAAACTTCTAACTTGCTGTATGTTTGATGCATTTCTGTTGTTAATTAAAATGTGATCTATTTGATTATAGGTTCTCTTGTCACATGATTTCCAAGTTTGTTTGTGTATATCCTTTCTTTGTAGTCTGGTACTGCTAATCTGCAGTCCTTTGGCTTCTGCCAGGTTGATGACTCTCCATCCATTATCATTTGAAGTTGTATGTAGGCTTTCCATACCGGCCACTTTTTTATTTGTTTGCTCTCTACCTATTTTTTCATTGAAGTCTCCAAGCACAATCAGGATGTCCTGTTTGGGGGTTTCTTCTATGACATCTTCTAGATCATTATAAAAGTCTTCTTTAATATCATCTTCTTTCTCTTCAGTAGGTGCATGTACATTAATCATCGTTATATTTTTTTCCATTTACCTTTTATTCGTAATTTACTAATCCTGTCATTAACAGCTTTAAAGTTTAAAACGTTCCCCCATAACTATTGTTTTGATGACAAACCCTGTTCCTAATTCATGTTTATTTTGGGTGTTTCCTCCATATATTATAATCATTCCATTTTGCTCTAAAGTACCCTCTCCTGGCCACCTTATTTCTTGAATTGCTGTTATATCCATTTGATATTCAACCAGCTCCTGGGATAGTTCTTCGGCCGCTCCAGCTCGATATAGTGTCCGTACATTCCATGTTCCAAATCTCAAAAGTCCTTTAACGTTCCAAGGTCGTTGTCCAGATAAGTCAGTCCGATATCGAGGCTCATGTATCTGTTTCGTAACAAAAAAGGTTTTTTACAAAGGTGGGGATGTTAACCCCCCGCTTCAACCCCCAACCTGGAGGACCAGGGTGTTTCTCTTTGTCTGTTCTCTACCCTTTGACCTGTCCGGCTTGGGAGGCCCTGCTGGTAGCTACGCTACCGCCGGCATAGCTCTCATGGTCATTGAGAAACTCAAGCTCCCACACCAAGACAAGGTGGAAACACCATCGGGGGAGGGAATAATAAAGACAAAGGAGAAAATTATTGCAGATAAGTCACACACCGAGCGTTTGAGACGTAAGATGGTGCATGATGCTGGAAATGACCATGTGTTGACATGCACCCACTGTGAACGGACATTTACAGTGAGAATTGGCCTAATTAGTCACACTCGCTACCGCCAAGGTAAATGTTATTATGTCTTTTTAAAGCACACACTATCGTCTGTCAAGACGTCAAGGTGCAAATAGTCAGTCAGTCAGTCAGTCAGTCAGTCAGGTAGGTAGGTAGGTACTTAGGTAGGTAGGTAGTTAGTTAGTTAGTTCGTTAATTAATTACTTAGTTAATTAGTTAGTTAATTAGTTAGTTAGTTAGTTAGTTAGTTAGTTAGTTAGTTAGTTAGTTAGTTAGTTAGTTAGTTGTATTGTTTGTTTGCATATCCTTTACAGGACATCGCTGTCAACACCAGCATTTTACCGCTGTTGTTGATGTCTTGGCAAGATTACGCTCAGTAGTTTGCCATTGCTTTCTGAGCGGCCGGCTCACATACCCCGTAAGTTACCGATGCGATTCGAACCACTGCTGATACTCACCGTCATCACGTTACCGACGAGAGTATACGAGATTACGGAGAAAAGTCATAACCTCTAAGCCACGAAGCCGGCAGTTAGTTGTATAGATAAGCACCAAAAAAAATATCTGCATCTTTACTGATTAGCGAGTTCACCTATACATAGACAGCTGCAAGATTCTGCTTCCTGTACCTCTTGTCAAGCGTGACTAATTCGAGTTTTGTCTCTGAGTGATAGTAACCTGAAATCACGTGATCAGGTGGTGTGTAGAGTTGGGGAGTCGCTGACAGCTAGTTCTTGACAATGGTCACACGTGTTACACAAATAGGCAAAGCATGTCATTATAGAGACACGGGCTTTGATCATCAATAGTATGGCCACTGTAAAGAAGGCAATCAATGACAAGCTAACTTCTTTTCAGATGCTTAGAATATCATGTCTGAAGAAGGACGTCAAGATGTCAAGGCATTTATCAAGGGAGACAAACAACACCCACCTAAGTAATGGAGAGAAGACGAAGTAATATAAGTGTAGATAATCTTAAGGCGACTGGTAGAACGCTTTAGCATTTATTTCAGAATGACTAACATTTTACAAGCCATACATTTTTGTGAGGAAAATAACTAATTGGCGTTTAGATTGTGATTAGTTACATAGATCTGTGATATCACTTCACCTGATAGACATAATTTAACAATACGATTTATTCAAAGAGACAGACTTATTTTAAATATAGTGTACGTTTAGTCATGATGTATCTTTACTTACTTTGTCTAGTAATTTTTGGCTGGTACAAATAATGTGCCTTACAATACTAAAGTACACGGTTAAAGACGTTTCGCATTGTTATCTGCTATGATGATATAGGTCTTCAACTAACCACAAGCCGTCCCCATCCTAGCTAACGTATACAGCTCCGTCCACATTTCCAGGCAAATATAAAATACCAGGACTCCTATTTAACTACAAGGTCACAACATGTCGCGTACAGTATATTATGTGTGTTATGAAACGCACATATTAAAATTATACACACATAGCATACAGTTGTTTTATCATTTTGATCATTAGCGGTTAGCTTAATATGTCATAGAATAGCATGTTTCTTTGCATCTCTTTTTGGAAACACCACTTTTTTCAAGATCCAGCTTGCATGTGTTGTCAATCAACCCGGTGCCGTCTCCACAATGAAGATTGTTTGTGCAACAACACTGGCCCGGATCACAGTGCTTGTTGATCCTGACACACATTATTTTAAAATATACGTGTGCATGTAATGCTTCTTCTGATTTTACTATTAGTGTTTAATCGGCCGCAAATACGAGTTCTGTAATGATATAATTTGATTCTTCTTCTGCCATGTGTTCGTCATGTCTAGTTGTTACGGTCTCTGTTTGGTTGGTTACTTTATATTATGAACAAGAGGGGGAAATGACACACCTATGCGGTACTCCGGATTATATGGTGAATTATTCTGGGTATCCTCCGTTTGTTCTTACTGAAGCAGAGGTAGAAGAAGAAAAGTATACTAATAATAAAGACTACTATAATATTTACGGTGATGTGATATAGATAGCCCCTCATTGACTGCATTCGGTTAAAGATGAAAAAGAGAGGAAACCTAGCACCGCTCCCAAATTACAAGAGAATGGCAGGTAAAAAGAAAGAAGATTTCCATGGTTCTACAGAGAGAGACTGGGATTATTGGTATGTCCCAGTTCAGTCGAATTAAACTATTAGTGCGCGCGTGCGAGAGAGAGTGAGAGAGTGAGAGAGTGAGAGAGAGAGAGAGAGAGAGAGAGAGAGAGAGAGAGAGAGAGAGAGAGAGAGAGAGAGGAGGGAGAAAGAGATAGAGAAATATAGAGAGAGAGAAGGCGATAGTGGGAGAGAGGGGGATATATACGGGGAGAGGGGAGAATAACAAACCTCACAATAAACAAGAATTGTGAATTAAGCTTCATTCGGTATTAACGGTATTCTCAGCGCTATGAATGTATACTAGGTAGACGACGTTGGGGATGGAGGTTAAAGGTAACGTTGCCTTGGTCAAGGTTACTTCCTGGATGACAAAGACAAAGGGCATGTGCTGATTCATTGCATCTACGATGTTTGTTGCAAATGGTTATAAAAGGAAAAGTCAAATGCTGGCTATTATAAACTGTCTCTCTAACAAGACATGAGTCTGAGTGGACTGCCGAAAGCGTCGCACAATTCACGAACTTTGTAGCTCCAGCGACGACCTCCAGGAGTCTTCAAGAAAAATGCACTCGTTAACCGAAAAAAGTATCACGGAATCGAAGTTATTATGCTATAATTTCTTCAAATTAACTATCTACATTATACAGCCTTCATTTATACTCAAATAAATAATTTTTTGTCTCCCTTGTTGCTTGAAAACATCATTTATATTTATGTCCCTTGATAATACAAGGGGATGCGTGAGGGGGAGGGTGGGTTCTGGAGACACTACGCATCTTTAAAGCACACCTATCTTAATGGGTGGATATTGAACTACGTGATGATCAATTTTTATGGCAGTTTATGGTTTTAGATTTGTGTGTGTCTATTGGAACGGCCTATACTGTTAATATTTCCCCCGGCTTGCGTCCATCATATCAGTCTATGCGCTTCGAAAATGTACACACAGACAAGACAGGACACAAGTTAGCGAGCACGCCACCCCAGCATCTGAATCGGTCATCTACAAGGCCATCTTCAATCATATTGTGTAGTGATCAGGCATGCACTGAACGCCAACTCGAGCACCTTAACAACGCAATAGTGCCAATAGCCAAATCTGATCAATGTGTAATTAATGCAACGCCTGAAGACACTCTTTCTTCGACCGAATCACACAGCCACAATTCTCGTCGTTAACGTATTCAGGCTTTGGAGGACAGGCTAAAATATGTTATTTCCAGCAACACAACTAATATTGTTGTGCTTAAAGAAGGAAACGCTTTTCTTCAAACAGAAATCCGTCTCCTCAAAGAAGAGAAGGAAACCTTTAAAGAAACTATTCAAACATTAAAGCTAACGAGTGCACAGTCACTGGACAAAAGTGCACAAACAGAAAATAACCATGGTGCTCTCGATGTGTGTATGGCTATTGGATGTTTTCCGCTCAACGACATGCAGACAGTTTCTACTGATAGTATACACCAGTACTCGTTTAGTAGTTGGATCAACATCACGGCACACGGGTTTAAGCCATAAGTGCTCCGTTTTCCTCCTAACTCAAACCTGAGTCTGGAGAAACTCAGCTCAATGCACGAACTCCGTTGCATCGGCGAGGATCCTGAAATACTTTGGGTAGATTCTAACTCGAAATTTTGCCCGGGCAGCGCCGTTAGGCTACTGTTGTTCGATTTCCAACTGCCAAGGGATTGTTTACGTGCGCAACAATACACACGGGCGTCCGTTCTCACTACCCAGAGACCAGGTGGGAAATTTTATTACTGGAAGTCCAGGTGGATTTATTAAATAAATCCCGGTCCTCACCGGGGCCTGAACCCGGGACCTTCAGCACTCGAGGCGGACACCATACCTCGAGATCACTACTACACCAGTACTAAACCCGAAGAGTGAACACCTCTGGTTCTCCCCAGTATTTATCCACGAATGAGAAGCCTATTGCCTGGAATCTCCTCCAGCGCCTTAAGTAGGTCCCATCGTTCCTTTGTGACAAAAGAATCCCTCGAGACATATATATGTATTAAGTTCCAGCTCAGACCCCCAATCTTTCACTTGATACCCTGCACCTTTCTGACATTGTTATTCCACTGACATAGGTGTAGAACCTCATGTTTCAATCCCTCCTTCACTAGCATACCTACCCATGCCCCCCTGTCCAGTCGGATTAATTTGACTGATATATCCATGGCCTCTTGGAGGACATGATGAGGCCAGGTTCTAGAACTCAAGGTCTGCTCTGGGCGACGTCAGCAACGTTAAAGATGGCACCGTAGCAGGTTAGCGGTTACATGCTGTGCGTTGGATATCCGTAATCACGTACTTTTTAGACTGCTTTGTGAGGCTCATGGTTGTTCGTACGCACATTGTGAGCTATAACATACAGTATCACGAATTTGCGGCAGAGAGGAGAGCACACTGGCATATATTATAACGATGCTATTAATAAATCTTTTTTTTTTAATTAATAAATCACGTTTTTTAATTATTGTTTATTTTTTAACGCTAGGTTTATTTTCAGTTATGATGATACTGGGCGAAATGGATGGCGAAAAATGCAAAAAAATTTGCACAGTTGCTGGATATTGTAGTAACAGACTGTAAACAAGAAAGGAATCCCATTGGATATCAAGAAAACGAAAGCAACGCTTATATCAAAGTAAGAGGTGACACTAAAATATGGAAGGATATAGAAGGAAAAAAATGCTTCACAAATTGGATAAATCTCAATACCTAGGGAGAAGTATAACATCAAATGGAAGATGAACAACAGAGATTACAAACAGAATAGGGCAAGCAAAAGCTGCATTACATTAAATGAAAAAGTATCTTATGCAATAAGGTACTATTAATACATGTAAGGAAGGGAGTGTCGATATGCTATATACAGCCTGTTCTGAAGTATGGAGTGAATCTTGGAATGTAAATGAACAAATTAGGAAGAATGTGGAAGCAACAGGTTCCTGAGACAAATGTTGAGAATTCCTTGGACTGCCAGATTAACTAACAACGTTTGCCTGGAAAAGGTTACCGGAACTAGAACATTGTATACAACAATCAGAAAGAGACAGGCGGTTTTCTTTGGTAATGTGCAGAGAAGAAAGTTATTGGGGAACATTGTGACAACTGGACAAATCAATAGGAAAAGATGCAGAGGAGGACCAAGAAAAATGATGTGTTGATCCAGAACACCAAAGACCGAGATCTGTGGAGAGACGTGGACGCCTTTACCTGCAAGCAGGTTACATAATGTTAATGACGGGGTTTCTCGTCGTCACAATGACAATATTGCTGACTGTGACAGAGAACAATTTGTCACATGCATCTCCTTTTTGTCTCTTGAGCAAGGCTATAACTTCAGTTTACTACCATCTGATTATCCACTGTTATAAAATCATTCAACAGCGTATTTAATACATCTATTGAAGATGTTGCCAATATTTCCAATGCATCTACCGCCATTACATGTGACCCTGTGGTTTGTTTTGTTTCTTCGTGTGTTTGACAGCGTCAGAGATGTCTTATTTTAGAGTAGAAGGCCTGACACAATTACTTTCTTGTGTTATATTAATTCTGCTCTTTCTCCATCATACAACGTTCGTGTGTATTCATTCCCTACCCGTACAATTGCATCTTCTTACATTAATGTGGTTTCTTACTTAAACTTACTTACTTACTTCCTTACTTTCTTTCTTAATGTCAGTAATATTCTTGTTTATCTTCCTGTCAGCTCATTCATTTGTCAGAAGATGTCTGTGCTACTTGTCTGGACTCCGTGTCTTCAGATGCTGTTTTTGCTTCTTGTCTGGACTCCGTGTCTTCAGATGCTGTCTGTGCTACTTGTCACATTGTTTCGTGCCTTGCGAGAGCACGTTAATTGATCTCCTTTTTTAACAATAGAAATTCCATGCCGGTATTCAGATCCTTGGCATACAATACAGTATTACCTGCGTGTGTGAATGAGTGATTGAGTGAGTGATTGAGTGAATGAGTGAATGAGTAAATGAGTGAGTGACTGAGTGAATGAGTAAGATCTTGAGTGAGTGAGTGGTGATATTGTGAATGACTGAATGATTGAGTGAGTGAGGGATTGAGTGACTGAGCCAGTGAAATATTTAGCCAGTGATTGACGGAACCAGTGAGTGACTGAGTCAGTGACTGAGTGGTTGAGCCAGGATTGACTGAACCAGTGAGTGACTGAACCAGTAATTGTCTGAGCCAGTGATTGTGTCACTGAGTCAGTGGGTGACTGAGCCAGAGATGGAGTGACTAAGCCAGTGTGACTGAGCCAGTGATTGACTAGCCAGCGATTGCGTGATTGATCCAGTGAGTGACTGAGCCAGTGATTGAGTGACTGAGACAGTGAGTGAATAAGCCAGTGATTGACTGAGTTAGTGATTGACTGAGCCAGTGAGTTACTGCGTCATTGATTGGGTGACCGAGCTAGTGAGTGACTGATCCAGTTATTGACCGAACCAGTGACTGATTGCGTCAATGATTGGGTGACTTAGCCAGTGATTGACTCGTCCAGCGTTTGACTGAGCCAGTGATTGACAAGTCAGTGAATGTGTGTCTGAGCCAGTGAGTGACTGACTGAGCCAGTGATTGACAAGTCAGTGAATGCGTGTCTGAGCCAGTGAGTGACTGACTGAGCCAGTGAGTGAATGAGCCAATGAGTGACTGAGCCAGTCTTTTAGTGTATGAGCCAGTGTGTGACAGAGTTAGTGATTGACTGAGCAGTGAGTGATTGAATGAGCCAGTGAGTGGTTGACTGAGTCAGTGATGAAGTTAGCCAGTGATGGATTGAACAATTGATTGACTGAGCCATTGATTGTCTGAGCAAGTGATTGACTGAGCCAGTAATTAACTGACCTAGTTAGTAACTGAGCCAGAGGTTGACAAAATACGCAGTGTTTGAGGAAGCGTGTTAGCTATAACCAGTTAGCCAGAGAAAGTAATTCAACAAGAGTTAGATAGAGATATTGGTTCAACTAGACTTAGATAGTGAAAGCCATTCAACTAGAGAACACAGAGAAAGTGTTTCAACTAGAGTTAGATAGTGAAAGTGGTTCGACTAGAGATTCACAGAGAAAGTGATTCAACAAGAGATATTCAGAGCAAGCGATCCAACTAGAGACACATAAATAAAGTGATTCAACTTGAAATGAACAGAGATAGTGATTCAACTAGAGAAATACAGAGACAGATTTAGCTCCAGCTACACAGAGAAAGTGGTTCAACTAAAAATACACAGAGAAAGTGATTCAACTAAAAATACACAGAGAAAGTGATTCAACTAAAGTTACACAGAGAAAGTGATTCAACATTGTTACACAGAGAAAGTGATTCAACTAAAGTTACCCAGAGAAAGTGATTCAAGTAGATTTATTTAGTGAACGTGATTCAATTAGTGTTACACAGAGAAAGAGACTTAACTGGAAATATACAAAAAGAAAGTGGTTCATCAAGAGTTACACATAGAAATTGATTCAACCAGAGTTAGACAGTGAAAGTAATGCAACTTACACAGTAACATTGATTAAACAAGAATCATACTCAGAAAATGATTCAGCTTGAGTTACACAGAGACAGTGTTTCAAACAGAACTGCACGGAGAAAGTAAGTCAACCGGTGTTATACAGTAAAAGTGATTCAATCAGAGTTAGTTAGAGAGAGTGATTCAACCATAAGTAGCCAGAGAAAGTGATTCAAGCAAAATAGATAGCGAAAGTTATTCACGCAGAGTTAGATAGAGAAAGTGATTCAACCAGAGTTACACAGAGTAAGCGATTCAACTAAAATTACACAGAGAACGTGATTCAGTCTGAAGTACATACATAAAGTTATTCAAAAAGAGTTAGATAGAGAAAGTGTTTCACCCAGACTTGTACAGAGAAAGTGATTTAATTAGAGAAAGTAATTAAAACCCAGATAAAACCCAATTAGGCAGAACATTCTTCAACAGGTGTGTTCACTTGAGGACTTAGAACCTGGCGAGGAGCGGGTGCAAGTGCCAACAGACTTCTGCACATCCTTTTCAGTTTGCATCCAACTAGATAGAAAATGCAGACAAGAAAATCCGGCTGCTGTTGAGGCTGAAGTACAAGCGTTGATGTTCGAGAATTCGCTAGACGGTGACGCGGTCATCTACACTATGGGTCGGTCGTCCGACATGTGAGAAACTCATGGGCCTTTACAGCTCGGGCCGGAGGGAGAATTGTGAAGGAGGACTCTGGTGCTTTCACTGAAACCACAAGTAGCCTGACTATGGAAGTCATGGTAGTAAGTAAAACAATAACATGGCTCGAGACACAGACATTCACTAGGGCGTGTTTCCTTAGCGACTCAATGAACATGATCAAGAGGATAGAGGAGGGGTCGATCCGAAGAAAATGGTTGCTGCCTCTGAAGCGGTCTCGGCTGGCAAAGATTAATTTCATCTTCGTGCCAGGGCATGCGGGAGTACAAGGAAATGAGCGGGCTGACAAGCTCGCAGGTGAGGCTACTGTGGAGGGCGGACGCGCCATGGACCAGGCTGACATTCTGAATGCTCTACGTGAAGTGAGACTTTTGCGAGAACCAAGTGATGACTGTGAATCTACAACAATGGCCAGACTGCGAGAGCAGCAAATTAAAAGAGGGCTGGCCAAACAAGAACACTACGCAGGAAGCCAAAGAACATTGATAAACCAATACAGAACTGGCGTCGTTAGCCGCTACACGCTGCGGGATTTGCTGAGGAGGGGATCCGAGCACTTATGGACTGAATGGTTCGATGTGCAACGAGGATGATCTGTCGACTAACTAACTAACTAACAGTTAGGCAGAGAAAGTAATTCAGCAAGTGGTATCTAGAGAAAATGATTCAAGTATAATAAGTCTCATGAAATTACTTAACTAGAGTTAGCCAGAGAAAGTGATTCAATTAGAATTAGCCAGATAAAGTGATTTAATCAGAGTTAGATAAATACAGTTATGCAACATAAGTTAGATAGAGAATGTGATGCAAAAAGCGTTAGCCAGAGAAAGTGGTTCAAGCAGAGTTAGCAATAGAATCTGATTCGAGCAAGGGTAGCCATGAAAAGTGACCTCACAAGAGAAAGTATTACAACCAGAGTTAAACATATATATTTATTTAACCAGATATAGCCAGAGAAAGTGACTGAACCAGACTTTACCAGATAAAGTGACGCACCCAGAGTGTATAAAGTAAGGGACTCAACCAGTGTTAGCAAGATAACGCGATTCAACCAGAATTAGCCAGATAACGTGATGCAGTTAGGTAGATAAAGTGATTCAACAAGAGATAGCGAGAGAAAGTGATTCAAATAGAGTAAGTGATTCAACCAGAGTTAAAAAGAGAAAGTGATTCAATAAGAGATAACGAGAGAAAGTGATTCAAATAGGGAAAGTGATTCAAGCAGAGAACGTGTTTTAACCAGTGTTAGTCAGAGACAGTGATTCAACCAGAGGTAATCGGAGAAAGTGATTCAATCAGAGTAGATATAAAAATGTTATTCAACCATGGCTATTGAAAATGATTGAACCAGAGTTAAACAGAGAAAATGATTTGACCAGTGTTACACAGAGAAAGCGATTCAATCAGAGTTACACAGATAAAGTGATTCAGCCAGAGTTAGAAAGAGAAAGTGTTTCAAAAAGAGAATGTAATTCAACAAGAGTTAGGCAGATATAGTGATTCAACCAGATATAGCCAGAGAAAGTTATCTAACAGACATTAGCCAGATAAAGTGATGCAAGCATACATAGGTAGATACAATGATTCAACAAGTGTTAGATAGTAAGTGTGACACAACCAGAGGTAGCAAGAAAATATGATTCAATCAGGGGTAGCCATGGCAAGTGATTTAACCATAGTTAGTCAGAGACAGTGATACAACAAGTGGTTTCCATCGAAATGATTCAACCGCAATTAGACAGATAAAGTGTCTCTACCAGATATAGATCCAAAATAGTGTTTCAATCAGAGTTAGATAGAGAAAGTGACTCAACTAGAGTGTGTCAGTGAAAGTGGTTCAAATATATTTAGCCAGAGTCAGTGATTTAAACAGAGAAAGCAATTTAAAAAGCGGTAGCTAGAAAACGCGTTTCAACCATAGTTTGTCGGGAAATATATTTCTACCAGAGTGAGTCACACAAAGTGATTCAGCTAGAGGTAGTCAGAGAATCAGATTCAACCAGAGTTAGCTAGATAAAGTGATTCAACCAGAAGAAGCTAGAGAAACAGAATGAATCAGAGGTAATTGGAGACAGTGATTCAACCAGAGGTAGCTAGAGAAAATGATTCAACCAGAGATTTTCAGAGAAACAATTTCAATCAGATGTATTTAAAGACAGTAATTCAACTAGAATTAGCTAGAGAAAGTGATTCAACCAGAGGAAGTTTGAGAAGATGATTCAACCAGAGTTGGCAAGAGAAAGTGATTCAACTAGAGTTAGATAGAGAAAGTGATTCAACCATAGTTAGCTAGAGAAAATGATTCAACAAGAGGTAGTCAGAGAAGGTGGTTCAACCAGAGATTGTAAGAGAAGGTGAGTCAGTCAGAGTTAGCTAGAGACAGTGATTCAACCAGAGTTGGCAAAGACAGTGTTTAAACGAGATTTGGTTAGAGAAAGTGATTCAACCAGAGGTAGTTAGCGAACATGATTCAACCAGATGTAGCTAAAGACAGTGATTTAACTAGAGGCAGCTACAGACAGTGATTCAACCAGAGGTAGTCACATAATTTGAGTCAGAGTTTGTTAAAGGAAGTGACTAAATGAACTAACGAACTAGCGAACGAACTTTATTTTCAAACTGAGACCAAATGAGAGATGAGACTGAGTAAGGGAAGGCTGGAGCAACTAATTTCTGAGAGACTGAGTGTGTGTGAGTGATGGTGAAAGAGGGTTAAAGATATGGTGTTAAAGATAGAGTGATAAAAAATGAATGGCTGAAAGCGTGTATACCCACACTTAGTTTGCGAGTGGGCCAGAATAAATTGAAGAAGTGAGTGTCACAACTGCATGAACAGACCAGCGAACACATGAAGAATGACAAGACCAGTTTTGAATGCATCTGTTGACTTTATTCTTCAGACGTTACAGTCATCGATGGTGTCGACAGGCCGCTGATGTATGTTAGAGGTGCGCCTGTGCTCACGCGCTGTCGCCCGCTCGCAGCAGACCAACGCGGAAGCCGTTGAAGGTGGTGTAGATGTTGTCAGGTAAGCCCAGTAAGGACGATTTGACGCGAGCTTTCACGGAGACCTTGTCGCCTTTCTTCAGTCGAAGGATGGCCGTGTTTGCTGGAGGTAGGTTTAAGGTCATTGTAATGCCTGTATCTTTATTGTAATATATTTACGAACAATCATGACAAACAACACAAACACTCATGGCAACAATCACTATAAACAGTCACGACAACACACAGCATAAACTGTCATGACAGCAAACAGTATAAACAGTCATGAAAACAAAAATTTGTAAGCATTCATGAAAACAAATAGCATAACTAACCATGACAATGAACAGCATAAACAGTCATGACAATAAACACTACAGATGGTCAATACAAGAAAGTTTGTCAACAAAGAGTATAAACAGTCATGGACAAAAAACATTATAAACAGACTTGTCAACAAGCAGTGCAAACATTCATGTCAACAAACATTATTAACAGTCATGTCAACAAACAGTGTAAAACGACATGTCAAACAACAAAAAAAAAACAGTATATTCAGTCAAGACAACAAACAGTAATACCAATAATAACAACAAACAGTATAAACTGTCATGTCAACAAACAGTCAACACAACAAACTGTATAAAACCCAAAGCAGAACACAACATGATACACGATAAACTACACGACAAACTACACAACAAACTACACGACAAACTACACGACAAACTACACGATAAAATTCACAACAAATTACATAAAAGACTACACAGCAAACCACACTACACATTTCACAACAAACTACACAACAAACTACATAATAAACCACACGATAAACTACACAACCAACTACACAACAAACTACACATTTCACAACAAACTACACAACGAACTACACAACAAACTACACAACAAACTATTCAACAAACTACACAACAAACTACACAACAAACTACACGACAAACTATTCAACAAACTACACAAGAGACTACATAACAAAGTATACAACAAACTGCACAACAAACTACACAACAAACTACACAACACAATACACAACAAACTACACAACAAACTCCACAAAAAACTGCACAACAAACTACTCGACAAATTACACAGCAAGCTGTACAATTTACACAACAAACTACACAACAAACTACACAACAAACTATTCAACAAACTACACAACAAACTATTCAACAAACTACACAACAAACTATTCAACAAACTACACAAGAGACTACATAACAAAGTATACAACAAACTGCACAACAAACTACACAACAAACTACACAACACAATACACAACAAACTACACAACAAACTCCACAAAAAACTGCACAACAAACTACTCGACAAATTACACAGCAAGCTGTACAATTTACACAACAAACTACACAACAAACTACACAACAAACTACAAAACAAACTACAAAACTAATTATACAACAATCTGCACAGCAACCTACACATCAAACTACACAACAAACTCCACAACAAACTACTCGACAAATTACACAAGACACTACACAACAAACTGCACAACAAACTACACGGCAGACTGCATAATAAACTACACAACAAACTACACAACAAACTACTCGACCATTAACACAGCAATCTACACGAGAACTTACACAACAAACTACACAAAACACTACATAACAAACTACACAACAAACTAGACAAGAAACTACACATCAAACTACACAACAACCTGCACATAAAACTACACAACAAACTGCAACGGGAAACTACACAACAAATTACATAACAAATTACACAACAAACTACACACCAAATTACACGACAAACTACACAACAAATTACACAGCAAACTACACAGAAAACTATACTACACATTACACAACAAAATACACAGCAAACTACACTACACATTACACAACAAACTACACAGCAAACTACACTACACATTACACAACACACTACTCGACAACACAGATGACAAATCATTCGACACTACACAACACACAAAACAACAAACTACACAACAAACACCACGACAAACTACACAACAAACTACACAACAAACTACACAACAAACTACTGGACAAATTACACAGCAATCAACACGACAACTTGCACAACAAACTACACAACGAACTACACAACAAACTACACAACAAACTGCAATACAAACTACTCGACAAATTACACAGCAAGCTGTACAACTTACACAACAAACTCCACAACAAACTACACATCAAACTACGCAACAAACTACATTGGAATCTTCACAACAAATTACACAACAAATTATACAACAAACTACACAAGAACCTACACATCAAACTACACAACAAACTACGCAACAAACTGCACAACAAACTACACAACAAACAAATCGACCATTTACACAGCAATCTACACGACAACTTACACAACAAAGTACACAACAAACTACACAAAATACTACGTAACAAACTACACAACAAATTAGACAAGAAACTACACATCAAACTACACAACACAATGCACTTAAAACTACACAACAAACTGCAAGGGAAACTACACAACAAATTACACAACAAATTACACAACAAACTACACAGCAAATTACACGACAAACTACACAACAACTTACACAACAACCTAAACAATAAACTAGGTGGCAAACTACACAGAAAACTACACAACAAAATACACAAAAAGCTACACAACAAATTCCATACTCACAGCCTCCATCCCAGAATTCAGTTTGGCGTCCGTATACGGAAACGACGTAATTGTCATTGTGGTAGAGACCAAGCCAGAACTTCTCTTTAAGTGAAGTCAGCGCATGCACTTCCAAATGGTAGACTCCACCCTGTGGATAATTAAATAAGTTAGTTACTTATCATTTACAGTACGTAGCATTGAATTTCAGCATTATTTGTTTGTTCGTGATCTCTTGGCAAGGTTACGTTCAGTAGTTTGTCATTGCTTTCTGAACAGCAGGCACATATACCTTTTCATAACACAAACAACGTAAGACTGTCTGTTACCAGTATAGCTCTATAGCTCTATTTCTAACGTCCGTACCTACTTCGCCATGGAGCCGCAGTGGATATATCATGAGTATATAATTTCACCATGTAGACATACGCATGAATATATAAATGCCACCACACAGACATACACATGGATATATAAATGCCACCATGTAGAATAATGTATGGATATATTAATGTCACCATATATAAAGGTAACCATGTAGACATACATATGGATATATAAATGCCACCATGTAGACATACACATGGATATATAAATGCCACCGTGTAGACATACACATGGATATATAAATGTCACCATGTAGACATACACATGGATATATAAATGTCACTATGTAGACATACACCTGGATACATAAATGCCACCATGTAGATATACACATGGATATATAAATGCCACCGTGTAGACATACACATGAATATATAAATGTCACCATGTAGACATACACATGGATATATAAATGTCACCATGTAGACATACACATGGATATATAAATGGCACCATGTAGACATACACATGGATATATAAATGGCACCATGTAGACATACACATGGATATATAAATGGCACCATGTAGACATACACATGGATATATAAATGGCACCATGTAGACATACACATTTATATATAAATGCCACTATGTAGACATACACATGGATATATAAATGGCACCATGTAGACATACACATGGATATATAAATGGCACCATGTAGACATACACATGGATATATAAATGGCACCATGTAGACATACACATGGATATATAAATGGCACCATGTAGACATACACATGGATATATAAATGCCACTATGTAGACATACACATGGATATATAAATGCCACAATGTAGACATACACATGGATATATAAATGGCACCATGTAGACATACACATGGATATATAAATGGCACCATGTACACATACACATGGATATATAAAGGCCACCATGTAGACATACGCATGGATATATAAATGCAACCATAAAGACATACACATGGATATATAAATGGCACTATGTACACATACACATGGATATATAAATGGCACCATGTAGACATACACATGGATATATAAATGGCACCATGTAGACATACACATGGATATATAAATGGCACCATGTACACATACACATGGATATATAAATGGCACCATGTACACATACACATGGATATATAAATGGCACCATGTAGACATACACATGGGTATATTAATGTGGATGGCAATAAACTGTATCGAGGGGCAGTGGCTGGTTCGCTCGCCTGACCGGAGCTGCTGTTGCCCCATATCTAGCTATGGGTAAGGGGTTGATGGACATTGCTTGGACGTCAGGGTCCTATTAGCATCATGGGGTTGATGGACGTGGCTTGGACGCCAAGGTCTAGCTAGCATCATGGGGTTGATGGACGTGGCTTGGACGCCAGGGTCTAACTAGCATCATGGGGTTGATGGACGTGGCTTGGATGCCAGGGTCTAGCTAGCATCATGGTGGCTTGGACGCCAAGGTCTAACTAGCATCATGGGATTGATGGACGTGGCTTGGACGCCAAGGTCTAGCTAGCATCATGGGGTTGATGGTCGTGGCTTGGACGCCAGAGTCTATCTAGCATCATGAGGTTGATGATCTGTGAGTGTGGTCTTTTTTCCACTTGAGCTGCACGTCTGTACGCAAATTACAAGCACCTCTAAAGTTGGAGTGGGTCCGTATGATGTCGAGAAACATTATTAATAAGGACAGCGGATGTAATAGCATGGCGTGCAGGATTGTTGCTATCAAAGGCGTGGTTTCCGCGGTGACCGCCGGATGAGTTACCACCATTGGCACTGTTACCATCAGGTACGTTATAACCGTATATGGATCATTAGTGAGTATTGGCCTTCATGTGATCTGCTTCTCATACTAGGCTTGTGTAACACTGGTATACAAGGCAACAACTGACACAATAAATAAACACCTTGTCCAGGAACGTGACTTATTGTAGGTAACATTCCCCAATATTTAATACAATACTGAGTACATTAGCACATATACAAACGTTCAAACTGACTTGGCGGGGTCAGGCTGTTGAACTCTCAGCAGCTTTCCGCAACTACATTTCTCAGCACTTGATTTCCTCTAGCTTAACTCCAGGTGCGAACTCCAAGATGAATAGCTAGTTTGAATCTAATAATTATGACTTCCTCGAATCTATCATTCGATGCATCCATGATTAACTGACTTCCTGCATGCCCGAGTCAGACTCTTTCTGACAGCTCCTTCTCTCAATCTGAATACGTACTTCTGGCTTGCGGTTTCTCAGTCCATCAACTTGAATGAGTGCCCACTCAATGTGTCCTCTCTCTCTCTCTCTCTCTCTCTCTCTCTCTCTCTCTCTCTCTCTCTCTCTCTCTCTCTCTCTCTCTCTCTCTCACAAGCAGTCTCCACACACCCCCCTAAGCCGTCTCCAGTCTAACTCTCCCAATGCTGTCTCATGTCTAAGAGTCTTCTCTCTCACACAAGCAGTCTCCGCAACACCCCCCCCCCAAGACGTCTCCAGTCTAACTCTCCCAATGCTGTCTCATGTCTAAGAGTCTTCTCTCCCCCCCCCCCCCAAGCCGTCTCCAGTCTAACTCTCCCAATGCTGTCTCATGTCTAAGAGTCTTCTCCCCCCAGCCCCTCACAAGCCGTCTCCAGTCTAACTCTCCCAATGCTGTCTCATGTCTAAGAGTCTTCTCTCCCCCCCCCCCCCAAGCCGTCTCCAGTCTAACTCTCCCAATGCTGTCTCATGTCTAAGAGTCTTCTCTCCCCCCCCCCCCAAGCCGTCTCCAGTCTAACTCTCCCAATGCTGTCTCATGTCTAAGAGTCTTCTCTCTCACACAAGCAGTCTCCGCAACCCCCCCCCCCCCCCAAGCCGTCTCCAGTCTAACTCTCCCAATGCTGTCTCATGTCTAAGAGTCTTCTCTTCCCCCCCCCAAGCCGTCTCCAGTCTAACTCTCCCAATGCTGTCTCATGTCTAAGAGTCTTCTCTCTCCCCCCCCCCCCCAAGCCGTCTCCAGTCTAACTCTCCCAATGCTGTCTCATGTCTAAGAGTCTTCTCCCCCCCCCCCAAGCCGTCTATAGTCTAACTCTCCCAATGCTGTCTCATGTCTAAGAGTCTTCTCTCCCCCCCCCCCAAGCCGTCTCCAGTCTAACTCTCCCAATTCTGTCTCATGTCTAAGAGTCTTCTCTCCCCCCCCCCAAGCTGTCTCCAGTCTAACTCTCCCAATGCTGTCTCATGTCTAAGAGTCTTCTCCCCCCCCCCCCAAGCCATCTCCAGTCTAACTCTCCCAATGCTGTCTCATGTCTAAGAGTCTTCTCTCCCCCCCCCCCCCAAGCCGTCTCCAGTCTAACTCTCCCAATGCTGTCTCATGTCTAAGAGTCTTCTCTCCCCCCCCCCCAAGCCGTCTCCAGTCTAACTCTCCCAATGCTGTCTCATGTCTAAGAGTCTTCTCTCCCCCATCCCCCAAGCCGTCTCCAGTCTAACTCTCCCAATGCTGTCTCATGTCTAAGAGTCTTCTCTCCCCCCCCCCCCCCCAAGCCGTCTCCAGTCTAACTCTCCCAATGCTGTCTCATGTCTAAGAGTCTTCTCTCCCCCCCCCAAGCCGTCTCCAGTCTAACTCTCCCAATGCTGTCTCATGTCTAAGAGTCTTCTCTCCCCCCCCCCCCCAAGCCGTCTCCAGTCTAACTCTCCCAATGCTGTCTCATGTCTAAGAGTCTTCTCTCCCCCCCCCCCCAAGCCGTCTCCAGTCTAACTCTCCCAATGCTGTCTCATGTCTAAGAGTCTTCTCTCTCACACAAGCAGTCTCCGCAACCCCCCCCCCCCCAAGCCGTCTCCAGTATAACTCTCCCAATGCTGTCTCATGTCTAAGAGTCTTCTTTCCCCCCCCCCCCCCCAAGCCGTCTCCAGTCTAACTCTCCCAATGCTGTCTCATGTCTAAGAGTCTTCTCTCTCCCCCCCCCCCCCCCCAAGCCGTCTCCAGTCTAACTCTCCCAATGCTGTCTCATGTCTAAGAGTCTTCCCCCCCCCCAAGCCGTCTCCAGTCTAACTCTCCCAATGCTGTCTCATGTCTAAGAGTCTTCTCTCCCCCCCCCCCCCAAGCCGTCTCCAGTCTAACTCTCCCAATTCTGTCTCATGTCTAAGAGTCTTCTCTCCCCCCCCCCCAAGCTGTCTCCAGTCTAACTCTCCCAATGCTGTCTCATGTCTAAGAGTCTTCTCCCCCCCCCCCCCAAGCCGTCTCCAGTCTAACTCTCCCAATGCTGTCTCATGTCTAAGAGTCTTCTCCCCCCCCCCCAAGCCGTCTCCAGTCTAACTCTCCCAATGCTGTCTCATGTCTAAGAGTCTTCTCCCCCCCCCCCCCAAGCCGTCTCCAGTCTAACTCTCCCAATGCTGTCTCATGTCTAAGAGTCTTCTCTCCCCCATCCCCCAAGCCGTCTCCAGTCTAACTCTCCCAATGCTGTCTCATGTCTAAGAGTCTTCTCTCCCCCCCCCCCCAAGCCGTCTCCAGTCTAACTCTCCCAATGCTGTCTCATGTCTAAGAGTCTTCTCCCCCCCCCCCCCCCCAAGCCGTCTCCAGTCTAACTCTCCCAATGCTGTCTCATGTCTAAGAGTCTTCTCTCCCCCCCCCCAAGCTGTCTCCAGTCTAACTCTCCCAATGCTGTCTCATGTCTAAGAGTCTTCTCTCCCCGCCACCCCCAAGCCGTCTCCAGTCTAACTCTCCCAATGCTGTCTCATGTCTAAGAGTCTTCTCTCTCCCCCCCCCCCCCCAAGCCGTCTCCAGTCTAACTCTCCCAATTCTGTCTCATGTCTAAGAGTCTTCTCTCCCCCCCCCCCCCCAAGCCGTCTCCAGTCTAACTCTCCCAATGCTGTCTCATGTCTAAGAGTCTTCTCTCCCCCCCCCCAAGCCGTCTCCAGTCTAACTCTCCCAATGCTGTCTCATGTCTAAGAGTCTTCTCTCTCACACAAGCAGTCTCCGCAACCCCCCCCCCCCCAAGCCGTCTCCAATCTAACTCTCCCAATGCTGTCTCATGTCTAAGAGTCTTCTCTCCCCCCCCCCAAGCCGTCTCCAGTCTAACTCTCCCAATGCTGTCTCATGTCTAAGAGTCTTCTCTCCCCCCCCCAAGCCGTCTCCAGTCTAACTCTCCCAATGCTGTCTCATGTCTAAGAGTCTTCTCCCCCCCCCCCCCCCAAGCCGTCTCCAGTCTAACTCTCCCAATGCTGTCTCATGTCTAAGAGTCTTCTCTCCCCCCCCCCCCCCCAAGCTGTCTCCAGTCTAACTCTCCCAATGCTGTCTCATGTCTAAGAGTCTTCTCTCCCCGCCACCCCCAAGCCGTCTCCAGTCTAACTCTCCCAATGCTGTCTCATGTCTAAGAGTCTTCTCTCTCCCCCCCCCCCCAAGCCGTCTCCAGTCTAACTCTCCCAATTCTGTCTCATGTCTAAGAGTCTTCTCTCCCCCCCCCCCCAAGCCGTCTCCAGTCTAACTCTCCCAATGCTGTCTCATGTCTAAGAGTCTTCTCTCCCCCCCCCAAGCCGTCTCCAGTCTAACTCTCCCAATGCTGTCTCATGTCTAAGAGTCTTCTCTCTCACACAAGCAGTCTCCGCAACCCCCCCCCCCCCCAAGCCGTCTCCAATCTAACTCTCCCAATGCTGTCTCATGTCTAAGAGTCTTCTCTCCCCCCCCCAAGCCGTCTCCAGTCTAACTCTCCCAATGCTGTCTCATGTCTAAGAGTCTTCTCTCCCCCCCCCCCCCCAAGCCGTCTCCAGTCTAACTCTCCCAATGCTGTCTCATGTCTAAGAGTCTTCTCTCTCACACAAGCAGTCTCCGCAACCCCCCCCCCCCCCCCAAGCCGTCTCCAGTATAACTCTCCCAATGCTGTCTCATGTCTAAGAGTCTTCTCTTCCCCCCCCCCCCAAGCCGTCTCCAGTCTAACTCTCCCAATGCTGTCTCATGTCTAAGAGTCTTCCCCCCCCCCCCCAAGCCGTCTCCAGTCTAACTCTCCCAATGCTGTCTCATGTCTAAGAGTCTTCTCTCCCCCATCCCCCAAGCCGTCTCCAGTCTAACTCTCCCAATGCTGTCTCATGTCTAAGAGTCTTCTCTCCCCCCCCCAAGCCGTCTCCAGTCTAACTCTCCCAATGCTGTCTCATGTCTAAGAGTCTTCTCCCCCCCCCCCCCCAAGCCGTCTCCAGTCTAACTCTCCCAATGCTGTCTCATGTCTAAGAGTCTTCTCTCCCCCCCCCCCCCCAAGCTGTCTCCAGTCTAACTCTCCCAATGCTGTCTCATGTCTAAGAGTCTTCTCTCCCCGCCACCCCCAAGCCGTCTCCAGTCTAACTCTCCCAATGCTGTCTCATGTCTAAGAGTCTTCTCTCCCCCCCCCCAAGCTGTCTCCAGTCTAACTCTCCCAATGCTGTCTCATGTCTAAGAGTCTTCTCTCCCCGCCACCCCCAAGCCGTCTCCAGTCTAACTCTCCCAATGCTGTCTCATGTCTAAGAGTCTTCTCTCTCCCCCCCCCCCCAAGCCGTCTCCAGTCTAACTCTCCCAATGCTGTCTCATGTCTAAGAGTCTTCTCTCCCCCATCCCCCAAGCCGTCTCCAGTCTAACTCTCCCAATGATGTCTCATGTCTAAGAGTCTTCTCTCCCTCATCCCCCAAGCCGTCTCCAGTCTAACTCTCCCAATGCTGTCTCATGTCTAAGAGTCTTCTCTCCCCCATCCCCCAAGCCGTCTCCAGTCTAACTCTCCCAATGATGTCTCATGTCTAAGAGTCTTCTCTCCCCCATCCCCCAAGCCGTCTCCAGTCTAACTCTCCAAATGCTGTCTCATGTCTAAGAGTCTTCTCTCCCCCATCCCCCAAGCCGTCTCCAGTCTAACTCTCCCAATGCTGTCTCATGTCTAAGAGTCTTCTCTCCCCCCCCCCCCCCAAGCCGTCTCCAGTCTAACTCTCCAAATGCTGTCTCATGTCTAAGAGTCTTCTCTCCCCCATCCCCCAAGCCGTCTCCAGTCTAACTCTCCCAATGCTGTCTCATGTCTAAGAGTCTTCTCTCCCCCATCCCCCAAGCCGTCTCCAGTCTAACTCTCCCAATGCTGTCTCATGTTTAAGAGTCTTCTCCCCCCCCCCCCCAAGCCGTCTCCAGTCTAACTCTCCCAATGCTGTCTCATGTCTAAGAGTCTTCTCTCCCCCATCCCCCAAGCCGTCTCCAGTCTAACTCTCCCAATGCTGTCTCATGTCTAAGAGTCTTCTCTCCCCCCCCCCCCCCCCCAAGCCGTCTCCAGTCTAACTCTCCCAATGCTGTCTCATGTCTAAGAGTCTTCTCTCCCCCATCCCCCAAGCCGTCTCCAGTCTAACTCTCCCAATGCTGTCTCATGTCTAAGAGTCTTCTCTCCCCCCCCCCCAAGCCGTCTCCAGTCTAACTCTCCCAATGCTGTCTCATGTCTAAGAGTCTTCTCTCCCCCATCCCCCAAGCCGTCTCCAGTCTAACTCTCCCAATGCTGTCTCATGTCTAAGAGTCTTCTCTCCCCCCCCCCCCAAGCCGTCTCCAGTCTAACTCTCCCAATGCTGTCTCATGTCTAAGAGTCTTCTCTCCCCCATCCCCCAAGCCGTCTCCAGTCTAACTCTCCCAATGCTGTCTCATGTCTAAGAGTCTTCTCTCCCCCCCCCCCCCAAGCCGTCTCCAGTCTAACTCTCCCAATGCTGTCTCATGTCTAAGAGTCTTCTCTCCCCCCCCCCCCCAAGCCGTCTCCAGTCTAACTCTCCCAATGCTGTCTCATGTCTAAGAGTCTTCTCTCCCCCCCCCCCAAGCCGTCTCCAGTCTAACTCTCCCAATGCTGTCTCATGTCTAAGAGTCTTCTCTCCCCCATCCCCCAAGCCGTCTCCAGTCTAACTCTCCCAATGCTGTCTCATGTCTAAGAGTCTTCTCTCCCCCCCCCCCCCCCCAAGCCGTCTCCAGTCTAACTCTCCCAATGCTGTCTCATGTCTAAGAGTCTTCTCTCCCCCATCCCCCAAGCCGTCTCCAGTCTAACTCTCCCAATGCTGTCTCATGTCTAAGAGTCTTCTCTCCCCCATCCCCCAAGCCGTCTCCAGTCTAACTCTCCCAATGCTGTCTCATGTCTAAGAGTCTTCTCTCCCCCATCCCCTCCCCCAAGTTGTCTGATTGAATTTGCAACATTCTACTTTTAAATTCCGAGGTAAAAGATTTAACTCCTACACCGGACAGTTGGACCAAAATGTTGACCTATCGTCCTTGACGTCAGGACGTAATTTACAAGTACCTCTGAAGTCGGAGTGAGTTCGCCTGCTGGCGAGAGACACTGTTTATAGGGAAAGCTAATCCACATGCAAAATTCAGTCCATCACTAATAAAAGTAGCGAGTATCGACTACGCTTTAATTCAAAGCGAGCGAGCGCGTCCTTCCATGTGTGAGTAGTTTCATCATGCTCTTTCCGTTACTCACGAAAGTTTACTGGTACACGCCCCAAACTCCTGGCACACTCGTCGAACTAAACTAACATAGACAATATTCAAGTCTGACCTTGGACGTTTCTCAGCCAGACACAACACGAAACAGACAAACCGTTCACACCCAACTCCGTGCAGTCAAACACCCCCATTTGTTTATTATTCCCTGGGTTGGGGTACGCCGACCTGAAGCAGTAGTAGCACGTGAATGGCCTACGCTAGAGTTCAAGGCAAGCGACCGCAAACAAAAACTCACACACAAGGACACATTTAGAAATACAAACCAAAACTGTACACTTTTAACATACACATAATACAGAAGTGACCAACACTTAGGCACACATTACATGTATTTGTCACGTCCGGTCCTCAACATGGCGGATAGGCATTTGAACCGTTAGGCCTCTGGAGTGTTTACACTTCTGGCTACGGTTCGCAGTCGCATTTTCCTAATGTTAGACTGGTAGTGCATGGTTCCGTCGCCCTGCTACTGAGTTGAGTGCGTGGCGCAACACTGTGAGCTGTGCATTTCGTTTAGACTGTTTTCACATCTGTCCGCGGTTGTTGTAGCGTGAACTGCACTTTCCGAACGATGGCGGTGGACCTGTTGCTTAGAAATGACTGGATTGCCTTGTCGGTTCACTAGTGCATTTTTTTTCTTGGAGACTCCTGGGGGTCGTTGCTGGTGCTACGGTGTTCGTACTTTGTGCAATGCTTTCAGGGGGCCGATCTGCCCAAAGGGTCCGAGCCATCTAGGATAAATTACGGGGCAATGTAGTCGATCCTCTCGACTTTTATTGCAGTAATGTGTGGCTGCTGATTTTCTAGTGAATGCCGCTTGAATCGACGATGAACTGTATTTTCCGTGGAGGACTTTTGTTTTGGCATTCTTTCGGCGGCATTGTGCACATTGTACTTGTGTGAGGTGTTGGCTTCCTGTCTATGTCACTTTTCACGTAGAGCAGTGAGCAGCATTGTGTGTGATATACACTGGCACAGGAACAGAGCATAATGGGGCGACACGTTGCCGTGAAGTTGAATCTGCGACTAAAACTAACTAACTAACTAACTAACTAACTAACTAACTAACTAATTAACTAATTAATTAACTAACTAACTAACTAATTAACTAACTAACTAATTAACTAACTAACTAACTAACTACCTAATTAATTAATTAACTAACTAACTAACTAACTACCTAATTAATTAATTAACTAACTAACTAACTAACTAACTAATTAACTAACTAACTAAACTAACTAACTAACTAACTAACTAACTAACTAATTAACTAACTAACTAACTAACTAATTAACTAATTAACTAACTAACTAATTAACTAATTAACTAACTAACTAACTAACTAACTAAGTAACTAACCTAACTAACTAACTAACTAACTAACTAAACTAACTAACTAACTATCTAACTAACTAACTAACTAACTAAACTAACTAACTAACTAACTAACTAACTAACTAACTAACTAAACGAACTAACCTAACTCAGTCACTAACTAACTAACTAACTAACTAACTAACAAACTAACTAAACTAACTAACTAACTAACTAACTAACTAAACTAACTAAACTAACTAACTAACTAACTAACTAACTAACTAACTAACTAACTAGCTAACTAACTAAACTACCTAACTATCTAACTAACTAACTAACTAACTAACCAACTAACTAACTAAACTAACAAAACTAACTCACTAACTAACTAACTAACTAACTAACCAACTAACTAACTAATTAACTAAACTAACTAAATTAACTAACTAACTAACTGAATAACTAAACTAACTAACTAACTAACTAACTATCTAACTAACAAACTAACTAACTAACTTACTAACTACCTAAACTAACTAAATTAACTCACTAACTAACTAACTAACTAACTAACTAACTAACTAATTAACTAACTAACTAACTAACTAACTAACTAAATAACTAACTAACTATCTAACTCACTCTCTCACTAAATAACTAACTAACTAACTCACTCACTAACTAACTAACTAACTAACTAACTAACTAAACCAACTAAACTAACTAACTAACTAACTAACTAACTAACTAACTAAACTACCTAACTAACTAACTAACTAACTAACTAACTAACTAACTAAATTAACTAAACTAACTCACTAACTCACTAACTAACTAACTAACTAACTAACTAACTAAATAACTAACTATCTAACTAATTAACTAAACTAACTAAACTAACTAACTAACTAACTAAACTACCTAACTAACTAACTAACTAATTAACTAAATAAGTAAGTAACTAACTAACTAACTAACTAACCAACCAACTAACTAACTAACTAACTAACTAACTAAGTAACTAACTAACTAACTAACTAAACTAACTAACTAACTATCTAACTAACTAACTAAAGAACAAACTAACTAACTAACTAACAAACAAATTAACTAACTAACTAACTAACTAAACTAAGTAAACTAATTTACTTTCTACCTAACTAACTAACTAACTAATTAACTAACTAACTAACGAACTAATAACTAACTAACTAAATAGCTAACGAATTAACTAACTAACTAACTTACTAACTAACTAACTAACTAACTAACTTACTAACTAACTAACTATCTAAACTAACTAAACTAACTAACTCACTAACTAACTAACTAACTAATTAACTAACTAACTAACTAACTAACTAACTAACTAATTAACTAACTAACTAACTAACTAACTAAGTATCTAACTAACTAACTAACTAACTAAACTAAACTAACTAACTGACTGACTGACTGACTGACTGATTGACTGACTGACTGACTGACTGACTAACTAACTAACTAAACTAACTAACTAAACTAACTAACTAACTAACTAATTAACTAACTAACTAACTAACTAACTAAGTAACATATATATGTGGACAAATAAACAGCTGTTTAGCCAGATCTGTGGCTAAGGTGTTAAAGGCGCAATTTGTAATCACGCAAACTGCGTTCGAAACACAGCTGTAGCGATTTGACAGCATACCGCCTTGTGTTGATTTATATACAATGGTATGTGTGCCGGCCGTTCAGAAAGCTATGGCAAGCTACTGAAAGTAAACTTGCCAAGAAATCACAAACAGCCATATGATTTTGGGGTTGAATGCGGCGTCCCTGTAAACGATATGCAACTAACCAGAGATCAGTTTTAGATTGCAGAACTAGCCGAGACAAGAAATGGACACGACTAGTAGTCGGTGGTTCTCACCTTAGGCGCCGTGAAGATCCCAGTATTGTTGTTGTAGCCACCGCCGTAGTTGATGAGAATCTTGTTCAGGACAAGTGTGTCGCCGTTTTCAAGGACGAGGTTTTTGTCGAGCGCAGCCGAGAAGGCCACAATTGCTTCTGTCAAATAAAAATATCTTGTGGGATTTCGTCAGGGATCATGTCTGGGAACGTTCTATGGACACGCTCATTCTTGACTGAAGCGTGATTGCTTCAAGTGTGTAGCATGTTATTATCTGCATGTGTGAGGCGGTAGACAATACAGATACATAACAAAATAACAGACAGGCAGTCAGGCTGATATATAGACAGATAAACATATAAAACTATTGATAATGAGATAGTACGAAGTCTATTTTAAAAGGGCATAGAACGATGCAGTGAAGCACATCTTATATTATATTCTTTGTGTAAACAGTCTTATCAATCGTGCTAAATAATCATGTTCAAAGTAGCTGCAGTATTCCACATGCATCCGTTATATGATGATCATACACAACAGTGAAGTCGCACACATGCATCCGTTATATGATGATCATACACAACAGTGAAGTCACACACATGCATATGTTACACATATGTTATATGATGATGATACACACAACGGTGAAGTCACACACATGCATATGTTATATGATGATCATACACCAGCGCGGTGAATTCACATATATCCATATGTTATATGCTGATCATACACACAACGGTGAAGTCACACAAATCCATATGTTATATGATCATCATACACACACCGGTGAAGTCACATATATCCATATGTCATATGATGATCATACACACACCGGTGAAGTCACATATATCCATATGTCATATGATGATCATACACACACCGGTGAAGTCACACAAATGCATATGTTATAAGATGATCATACACACAACGTTGAAGTCACATATATCCATATGTTATATGATCATACACATCGTTACAGTGGGAAACATACACGCCGATGTGTTCTTGGCTTCCTACATTCACTCTGTGCCATACAATTATTTTATTGTCCTTGTGTGTTTCAGTGTCGTTTGTTTATCTCGCCATGTCCATTGTTTGTGTATGTATATCTCCAGGCAATGCGTGTTCATAATCTTCACTGAACTGTGGTTGATGTCCCGAGAAGTAACGCATGGGTAGATAGTTGTCTACATAACATTTATGAGGAGACAACTTGGCATGGGTAGATAGTTGTCAATATAATATTTATGAGGAGACACCTGGGCATGAGTAGATAGTTGTCTACATAACATTTATGAGGAGACAACTGGACATGGGTAGATAGTTGTCTAAATAACATTTATAAGGAGACAACTTGGCATGGGTAGATAGTTGTCTACATGACATTTATGAGGAGACAACTTGGCATAGGTAGATAGTTGTCAATATAATATTTATGAGGAGACAACCGGGCGTGTGTAGATAGTTGTCTGTATAACATTTATGAGGAGACAAATGGACATGGGTAGATAGTTGCCTAAATAACATTTATAAGGAGACAACTTGGCATGGGTAGGTAGTTGTCAAGAGAACATTTATAAGGAGACAACTGGACAGAAGTAGATAGTTATCCATTCATTCATTCATTCATTCAATCATTCATTCATTCATTCATTCATTCATTCATTCATTCAATCAATCATTCATTCGGTAGCATGTCCTTTCCAGAACCTCGCTCCGTTGTTGTTCTCTCCAAACTTTCATGACGTTTCAAGTGACCAAAATATATAAATGTTCTTTGTTTTATCGTCTATAATAGCCAACCCTCTTAACATTCAGCCCTTGAAGTATGGGCGCATTTGTTCTTTTCTTTACCCAATATATTCTTGGAGCCCGTCTGAAACATTTATATTCAAAAGCATTAATGCACCTTTCAGCCTTTCAGCTTGTTTAGGTCTCACAGGAGTATGTTGCAATGGGAAAGATGCATGCTCTAAAAAATTCCAATTTTTGTAGTTCTGTCTGTCCCACGCCTTAATTTATTCAGTTGTATTAGTCGTTGAAGAGCAATTGATAGTAGTCGCTTAATTTATTTCATTGTGTCACCGTTGTAGGTATTCAATTACCCTACATGTTCGACATGTTCCGCCACCTCCAATCTTTCCTCATTAACATATATTTCTTTCTCCACAGTAGTGTTATTTGTATGCATTATCTTTGTTTTTGCAGTGTTAAGATATACGTTGTGATTGTCACTATTTCTTTGGATTGAGGTTATTAACATTTCTTTACCATTCTGTAATGTGGATAGTAAACTGTATCATCAGCAACTCGAATCTATGGTACTTCATGACCACCGATATTAAGGGCATCAAATTGCTCCCTAGTTATATCATCTATGTCATTTCGCATTATATTTTCTGCGTACTGGTTAAACAAATAGTGTGACAGCACACAACTCTGATGGACTCCTTGCTTGATGTCAAACCAATCTGATGCCTCGCCATCTAATCTAACTGCTGCTTCTTGGTCTAGATAGAGGATTTTTATGAGTTGTACTACATGTGATGGAAAACCCATATTCCTCATGATTTCCCAAAACTGCTGATGTTGTAGATAGTCAAATGCAATTGAATAATCAACAAAACATGAGAATAGGTTTACATTAAATTCTCTGCACTTCTCTTTTATTAAACTCATGTTGAGTATGTGGTCTCTTGTTCCTCTTTCTTGTCTACATCCAGCTTGAACCACGTTAATCTCTTTTTTCCAATTTCTTACGATGTCCTCCCATTACGATTGTTAGTAGAAATATACGGGCATGATTGATCAGGGCAACAGTTCTATAGATGATGCGTAAGATAATTGTCCAGAGAACATTTATGATTATACAACAGGACATTGTTAGATAGTACTCTAGAGAACATTTATGAGGTGTGAACTGGACATGGGTAGACAGTTGTCTATCTAGAGAACATATATGGGGAGACATCTGGACAGAAGGAGGTAGTTGTCTAGAGAACATTTATGGGGAGACAGCTGGACAGAAGGAGGTAGTTGTCTAGAGAACATTTATGGGGAGACATCTGGACAGAAGGAGGTAGTTGTCTAGAGAACATTTATGGGGAGACAGCTGGACAGAAGGAGGTAGTTGTCTAGAGAACATTTATGGGGAGACATCTGGACAGAAGGAGGTAGTTGTCTAGAGAACATTTATGGGGAGACAGCTGGACAGAAGGAGGTAGTTGTCTAGAGAACATTTATAGGGAGACAGCTGGACAGAAGGAGGTAGATGTCTAGAGAACATTTATGGGGAGACATCTGGACAGAAGGAGGTAGTTGTCTAGAGAACATTTATGGGGAGACATCTGGACAGAAGGAGGTAGTTGTCTAGAGAACATTTATGGGGAGACAGCTGGACAGAAGGAGGTAGTTGTCTAGAGAACATTTATGGGGAGACATCTGGACAGAAGGAGGTAGTTGTCTAGAGAACATTTATGGGGAGACAGCTGTACAGAAGGAGGTAGTTATCTAGAGAACATTTATGGGGAGACATCTGGACAGAAGGAGGTAGTTGTCTAGAGAATATTTATGGGGAGACAGCTGGACAGAAGGAGGTAGTTGTCTAGAGAACATTTATGGGGAGACATCTGGACAGAAGGAGGTAGTTGTCTAGAGAACATTTATGGGGAGACATCTGGATAGAAGGAGGTAGTTGTCTAGAGAAAATTTATCAGGACATAACTGGGCATGGAAAGTTAGTTGTCAAATAAGATTTATGAGGAGACAGCTGAACAAAAATAGATAGTTGCCCAGAGAAACTTTATGAGGACATAACTGGGCATGGGTATTTAGTTGTCTATATAACATTTATGAGGTGACATCTGGACATAGGTAGATAGTTGTCTAAAGAACATGCATGAGGAGACAACTGGGCAGAAATAGATAGTTGTCTAGAGAACATGCATGAGGAGATAACTGGGCATGTGCAGATAGTTGTCTAGAGAACATTTATGATGAGACATCTTAGCACGGGTAGATAGTTGTCTAGAGAACATTTATGAGGCGACAGCGTGGAATGTGTAGACATCTGTCTAGAGAACATGTATGAGGAGACATCTGGGCACGGGTAGATAGTTGTCTAGAGAACATTTATGAGGAGACTACTGGTCATGGGTAGATAGTTGTCTAGAGAACATTTATGAGGAGGCATCTAAGCTTTGGTAGATAGTTGTCTAGAGAACATTTATGAGTAGACAACTGATCATGTGTAGATAGTTGTCAAGAGAACATGTATAAGGAGACATATAGGCGTGGGTAGACAGCTGTCTAGAGAACCGGATACAATAAGATCTTGTTAGAACCAGACACATAACATGTTTAACGCATTACTATTCTCGCTCTGGGATGAATAATTGGCATTTGAACCTCCCGCCTTCATATATCAGCAGCACAGCTCGGACACGTGTTCCTCGCCACAAGACTTATTTGACAGCGTGGACAAGTGTAGTTTGATGCACCGCCAATTGGGCATAATGGACAAGTGTAGTTTGTTGCCCGGCCAACTGAACAGCATGGACAAGTGTAGTTTGTTGCCCGGCCAACTGAACAGCATGGACAAGTGTAGTTTGTTGCCCGGCCAACTGGACAGCATGGACAAGTGCTGTTTGATGCACGGCCAACTGGACAGCATGGACAGGACAAGTGCTGTTTGATGCACGGCCAACTGAACAGCATGGACAAGTGTAGTTTGTTGCCCGGCCAACTGAACAGCATGGACAAGTGTAATTTGTTGCCCGGCCAACTGAACAGCATGGACAAGTGTAGTTTGTTGCCCGGCCAACTGGACAGCATGGACAAGTGCTGTTTGATGCACGGCCAACTGGACAGCATGGACAGGACAAGTGCTGTTTGATGCACGGCCAACTGGACAGCATGGACAATGGCGTCGTTAGTTCCAGGCATATCATCCACCTGAACCCAAAATAATGGGCTATTGACAGAACTGGCATCTAGACGCTGACATGGCACCATAGGTTTTAGAAACATGTCAATAAGAGATTCGGATGACTGGTTCCTTGCTCTTATACGTAATGCACAGACCTAGTCACCAGTCGGAGTTAGAACTCTTAATACTCACCCCCGGTCTGTCCACATACGACGCCAAGCACAGCAAAGATTATACACCCGGACAGCAACATCTTGGTAGCTTCCTGTATTAGGGAATACACAACAACAGTTGGAGCAGGCTTACAGCAATGTGTGAGACAACATGTGGCGATGTTAGGGAATACACAACAACAGTTGGAGCAGGCTTACAGCAATGTGTGAGTCAACATGTGGCGATGTTAGGGAATACACAACAACAGTTGGAGCAAGCTTACAGCAATGGGTGAAACACTATGTGGCCATGTTATGGAATATACAACAACAGTTGGAGCAGGCTTACAGCAATGGGTGAGACAACATGTGGCGATGTTAGGGAATACACAACAACAGTTGGAGCAAGCTTACAGCAATGGGTGAGACAACATGTGGCGATGTTAGGGAACACACACCAACAGTTGGAGCAAGCTTACAGCAATGGGTGAGACAACATGTGGCGATGTTAGGGAACACACAACAACAGTTGGAGCAAGCTTACAGCAATGGGTGAGACAACATGTGGCGATGTTAGGGAATACACAACAACAGTTGGAGCAAGCTTACAGCATTGGGTGAGACAACATGTGGCGATGTTAGGGAACACACAACAACAGTTGGAGCAGGCTTACAGCAATGGGTGAGACAACATGTGGCGATGTTACACGCATGACCCAGCTTTGTCAAGGCAAGCTATGGTCACACATACATGTGATGGTAAATAAGTGGCGATGTTACTCGCATGACCCAGCTTTATCAAGGCAAGCTATGGTCATAAATACATATGTTAAGAGCATGTTGGGGATATGATGCAGATATGTTAGAAATGGAGATATGAAAGGGGCATCTTGGAAATGTTGGGGATATGTTGGAGATAGGCCTATGATGCAGACAGGTTGGAGATATGTTGGAGATATGTTGGAGATCTGATGCAGACACTTTGGTTACATTTTAGGAACATCTTGAAAACATGTTGCAGATATGATGGCGATATGTTGGAGATATGTTGGAGATATGTTGGAGACAACGTTAGGGACATGTTGAAGACATGTTTTAAATATGTTGGAGACATGGTGGATACATGTTAGTCACATCTTGGAAACATGTTGGAGATTTGATGGAGATATGTTAGTTACATGTTAAACATATGTTTTAAATATGTTGGAGACATAATAGAGACATGTTAGGGACATCAAGAAAACCTGTTAGAGATATGGGGGATATGCTGGAGAAATGTTGGAAATATGTCGGATATATGTTGGAGATATGATTGATACATATTAGGGACATCTTGGATACATATTGAGGACATTTTGGAGACATGTCGGAAACACATTAGAGACATGTTAGAGACATTGTAAAGATATGTTAGAGACATTTTAAAGACATTTGGAGACATATTACATGGACATGTTGGATATATTTTACAGAGATGTGTTAGAGACATATTACAGAGACATGTTAGTGATATGTTAGAGACATATTAAATACACATTTTAGAGACATACAAGAGACTTGTTGGAGAATGTTTTAAATATGTTAGAGACATGTCAGAGACTTACTAGAGAGACGTATTACAGACATGCTGGAGAATGTTGGAAACATGTTGGAGACATGTTGGAGACATGTTTGAGACGTGTTGGAAACATGTTAGAGACATGTTTTAGACATTTTACAGTGACTTGATAGAGACATATTCGAGACATGTTGGAGCCATGTTGGAAAAACTTTAGAAATATGTTGGAGACATGTTACAGAGACACGTTAGAGACACATTACAGATACATATTGGCGAGACATAGTAGAGACATGTTAAAGACAAGGAGCACGTAAGGCAATCTCAGAATAGTGAAATGTGAAGACTATAGCAATTGAAGTCGTATATCTACTGATTATTGTCCAATGCTGTTGTTGGTTAACTCAAAGTTAACTAGTCATTTACGGTAATCTTGTGAGAGATTGTCTGGTTTTGTCGGTTACCTCAGTTGATATGTTACTTACAGCGATCTTGTCAGAGATTGTTTGGTGTTTTCGGTTACCTCAAAGTTGACTAGTTACTTACAGTAATCTTATGATAAATTGTGTTGTGTTGTCGGTTACCTCAAAGTTGACTAGTTACTTACAGTAATCTTATGAAAGATCGTTTGGTTTTCGTTTTTAGTTTAGTTTTAGTCGTTGGATCTACATCACGGCACACGGTTTAACCCATAAGTGCTCCGTTTTCCTCCTAACTCAAACCTGAGTTTGGAGAAACTCAGCTCAATGCACGAACTCCGTTGCATCGGCGAGGATCCTGAAATGCTTTTGGGTAGATTTTTAACTTGAAATTTTGCCCGGGCAGCGCCGTTAGGCTACTCTTTTTCGATTTCCAACTGCCAAGGGATTTTTTACGTGCGCAACAATGCACACGGGCGTCCGATCTCACTACCCAGAGACCAGGGGAAATTACTGGAAGTCCTGGTGGATTCTTTAAATAAATCATGGTCCTCACCGGGGCCTGAACCCGGGACCTCCAGCACTCGAGGCGGACACCATACCTCAAGATCGTTTGGTGTTGTCGGTTAACTCATAGTTGACTAGTTAAAAAATAAATGTTTGCATATCCGTTACAGGACATCGCTGTCAACATCAGCATCTTTCAGCTGATTGTTGATCTCTTTGGCAAGATTACGCTCAGTAGTTGGCCATTGCTTTCTGAGCGGCCGGTCAATATTCCGCAAGTCACGAACGCGGATAGAACCGCAACCAATTCTCGCGCGCTGAGAGAGCCTGCGTGGATAGTCGGGATTACGGAGAAAGTATTGTAACCCCTCGACCAGAGAGACCGGCAGTTGACTAGTTACTTACAGTAATCTTGTGAGAGATTGTTTGGTGTTTTCGGTTACCTCAGTTGATTAGTTACTTATAGTGATCTTGTTAGAGATTGTTTGGTGTTGTCGGTTACCTTAAAGTTGGCTAGTAACTTACAGTAATCTTGTTAGAGATTGTTTGGTGCTGTCTGTTACCTCAGTCGACTAGTTACTTACAGTAATCTTGTTAGAGATTGTTTGGTGTTGTCGGGTACCTCAAAGTTGACTAGTTACTTACAGTAATCTTGTTAGAGATTGTTTGGTGTTGTCGGGTACTTCAGTTGACTAGTTACTTACAGTAAACTTGTTAGAGATTGTTTGGTGTTGTCTGTTACCTCAGTTGACTAGTTACTTACAGCAATCTTGTTAGAGATTGTTTGGTGTTGTCTGTTACCTCAGTTGACTAGTTACTTACAGTAATCTTGTTAGAGATTGTTTGGTGTTTTCCTTTACCTCGCTGGCTAGTTACTTACAGTAATCTTGTGATGGATTGTTTGGTGTTGTCGGTTAACTCATAGTTGATTAGTTACTTGCAGTAATCTTGTGAGCGAATGTTTCCTGTTTTCGGTTACCTCAGTTGACTAGTTACTTACAGTAATCTTGTTAGAGATTGTTTGGTGTTTTCGGTTACCTTCAAGTTGGCTAGTTACTTACAGTAATATTGTGATAGATTGTCTGGTTTTCTCGGTTACCTCAGTTTACATGTTACTTACAGCGATCTTGTGAGAGATTGTTTGGTGTTGTCGGTTACCTCAAAGTTGACTAGTTACCTACAGTGATCTCATGAAAGGGTAGTGGTACTTATATAATTTCCTAGAGAGGCAACATGTGTAGGTACCAGCATAGTCTGATCACGTGTCAGCAATCAAATGTCACTTTCATTTGCTAAACTTCACAAGTCGGTGCATCACTGCAATTTGCTTCGCGACACTTCACTATCTCTCTATCCACCTATCGTATATCCTTCTGTCTATTCGTCAAACCGTCAGTCCTTATGTGTGTTTGTATGTGTGTCCTTCTGTCTATCCGTCCGTCCTTCGTCTATCTGTCTGTCCGTCCGTCCGTCCGTTTGTTATTTTATGTCTGTATGTCTGTGTGTCTGTCAGTTTGTCCTTCTGTCCGGCTGTCAGTCAGTTTCTCTCTGTCTGTCTGTCTGTCTGTCTGTCTGTCGGTCGGTCGGTCGGTCGGTCGGTCGGTCGGTCGGTCGGTCGGTCGGTCGGTCGGTCGGTCGGTCGGTCGGTCGGTCGGTCGGTCGGTCGGTCGGTCGGTCGGTCGGTCGGTCGGTCGGTCGGTCGGTCGGTCGGTCGGTCGGTCGGTCGGTCGGTCGGTCGGTCGGTCGGTCGGTCGGTCGGTCGGTCGGTCGGTCGGTCGGTCGGTCGGTCGGTCGGTCGGTCGGTCGGTCGGTCGGTCGGTCGGTCGGTCGGTCGGTCGGTCGGTCGGTCGGTCGGTCGGTCGGTCGGTCGGTCGGTCGGTCGGTCGGTCGGTCGGTCGGTCGGTCGGTCGGTCGGTCGGTCGGTCGGTCGGTCGGTCGGTCGGTCGGTCGGTCGGTCGGTCGGTCGGTCGGTCGGTCGGTCGGTCGGTCGGTCGGTCGGTCGGTCGGTCGGTCGGTCGGTCGGTCGGTCGGTCGGTCGGTCGGTCGGTCGGTCGGTCGGTCGGTCGGTCGGTCGGTCGGTCGGTCGGTCGGTCGGTCGGTCGGTCGGTCGGTCGGTCGGTCGGTCGGTCGGTCGGTCGGTCGGTCGGTCGGTCGGTCGGTCGGTCGGTCGGTCGGTCGGTCGGTCGGTCGGTCGGTCGGTCGGTCGGTCGGTCGGTCGGTCGGTCGGTCGGTCGGTCGGTCGGTCGGTCGGTCGGTCGGTCGGTCGGTCGGTCGGTCGGTCGGTCGGTCGGTCGGTCGGTCGGTCGGTCGGTCGGTCGGTCGGTCGGTCGGTCGGTCGGTCGGTCGGTCGGTCGGTCGGTCGGTCGGTCGGTCGGTCGGTCGGTCGGTCGGTCGGTCGGTCGGTCGGTCGGTCGGTCGGTCGGTCGGTCGGTCGGTCGGTCGGTCGGTCGGTCGGTCGGTCGGTCGGTCGGTCGGTCGGTCGGTCGGTCGGTCGGTCGGTCGGTCGGTCGGTCGGTCGGTCGGTCGGTCGGTCGGTCGGTCGGTCGGTCGGTCGGTCGGTCGGTCGGTCGGTCGGTCGGTCGGTCGGTCGGTCGGTCGGTCGGTCGGTCGGTCGGTCGGTCGGTCGGTCGGTCGGTCGGTCGGTCGGTCGGTCGGTCGGTCGGTCGGTCGGTCGGTCGGTCGGTCGGTCGGTCGGTCGGTCGGTCGGTCGGTCGGTCGGTCGGTCGGTCGGTCGGTCGGTCGGTCGGTCGGTCGGTCGGTCGGTCGGTCGGTCGGTCGGTCGGTCGGTCGGTCGGTCGGTCGGTCGGTCGGTCGGTCGGTCGGTCGGTCGGTCGGTCGGTCGGTCGGTCGGTCGGTCGGTCGGTCGGTCGGTCGGTCGGTCGGTCGGTCGGTCGGTCGGTCGGTCGGTCGGTCGGTCGGTCGGTCGGTCGGTCGGTCGGTCGGTCGGTCGGTCGGTCGGTCGGTCGGTCGGTCGGTCGGTCGGTCGGTCGGTCGGTCGGTCGGTCGGTCGGTCGGTCGGTCGGTCGGTCGGTCGGTCGGTCGGTCGGTCGGTCGGTCGGTCGGTCGGTCGGTCGGTCGGTCGGTCGGTCGGTCGGTCGGTCGGTCGGTCGGTCGGTCGGTCGGTCGGTCGGTCGGTCGGTCGGTCGGTCGGTCGGTCGGTCGGTCGGTCGGTCGGTCGGTCGGTCGGTCGGTCGGTCGGTCGGTCGGTCGGTCGGTCGGTCGGTCGGTCGGTCGGTCGGTCGGTCGGTCGGTCGGTCGGTCGGTCGGTCGGTCGGTCTGTCTGTCTGTCTGTCTGTCTAATAGAGATATAGTATTTATGGATGTAAGAGTAACTGTTTATTGTGGTGTTTATCAATTCATTATCGACTTTATTGTTTTGCGAAGTTAAAGGGCTACCCTGTACTCAGACTGTATGTGTTCGGGAATCTGTGCATCTGTACAGAGGGTTATAATGGACGTGTCGACCTGTGAGAGTGTGTACTAATCTGTGAGTGTATGGAACTAACCAAAGTGACAGTCTTTAAATTATGGGTTTAGGGCATTGACAATTCCAGTTCTGAGGGAAAAGTTGAACTACCACAATTATGTGTAGCAGCTGGAAAAAGGGGAGAAAAAGCATTACAAGAATTTAGTGACCAAATATATTTTTACATATATATTGCATTGTTGTGCTTCACATATATGATGCTTCATTAATAGTGTTTTCACATCATGTAAGGTTATATATTGAATATGAGTCTTTTTCACAGAATGACCCACACTCCAACCTGTAATTTGATATTATATGTCTGTATTTGAATTATACCTTGGGTTATTTAGTGGTGAATGTTCTATGATAACTGTGTAAGTTCTGCTCACATCATGAAAGTTCTGCGATAACAGTGTATGTCCTGCTCACACATCGAATGTCCTGCGATAACAGTGTATGTTATGCTCACACATCGAATGTTCTGTGATAACAGTGTATGTTATGCTCACACAATGAATGTTCTGTGATAACAGTGTATGTTATGCTCACACAATGAAAGTTCTGCGATAACAGTGTATGTCCTGCTCACACATCGAATGTCCTGTGATAACAGTATATGTTATGCTCACACAATGAATGTCCTGTGATAACAGTGTATGTTATGCTCACACAATGAATGTTCTGTGATAGCAGTGTATGTTCTGTTCACACATTGGATGTCGTGTACTAACAGTGTATGTCCAGTTCACACAGTATTTGTTCTGAGCATACATAACATTGTGTGTGTTGTTTGTCCATCAAGAATGATGATGACCATTTATTTCATCCAGTGGGGTTGAAAGTATGGAGCCGTGAGTTCTAAGATGGCTGATAAGGCATATCTTGGCTCGAAATGTTCTTTGACAATGTGGACAAAGAATGCTTGACGTTTCTGGAGGAGGATTTTCTGCAGTGGTTTTTCTGTTCTGTCTTTTCTTCACAGATTTTGCAGTCCTAGTTGCCTCACAAGTGACTGCACCCTTGCGTAATGATGCACGCCACGAATTTCGGTCTCTCGCTGCAGTCTCCCAGGTGTCATGATGAATTCCAAAAGCATTCAGTGAGATTTTCAGAGTGTCTTTAAAGCGTTTCCTCTGGCCACCTTGGGAACGTTTACCACAACGCAGTTCGCTGTAAAAAATTCGTTTAGGGAGCATGTGATCTGGCATGCGAGTCTAGTGACCAGCCCAGCGAATCTGATTCTTCATCAGAAGAGTGTGGATACTGGGCATGGACGCTCTTTCTAGGACTTCAGTGTCTGGGATATTGTCTTGCCATTTAATCTTCAGTAACTTCCTAAGGCAGACTGTGTGGAAGTGGTTTAATTTCCTAGCGTGTCGCTGATAAACAGTCCAGGTTTCACAAGCATATAGCAGTGTGGATAATACATCTGCTTTGTAGACTTTCAGCTTTGTTTGCAGGCTTTTTCTATTTCCGTCCCATACATTCTTGTACAGTCTGCCAAAGGCTGCGCTGGCCTTAGAGATTCTTACATTCACTTCATCATCAATTGCGCAGCTTGTGACACAGTGCTGCCAAGATAGGTGAATTTGTCCACAACACTTAGACTATGACCATTCACTTTGATATTCGGCACAGTGTGATTATTCCCTGGAGCTGGCTGGTACATAACTACAGTCTTCTCCAAATTGATATTGAGCCCAAAGTTGGCACAGGCATGTGAGAAAGCTGAAACATTATGTTGCATGTCCGCCTATGAGTTGGCGTATAGAGCGCAATCATCAGCAAACAGGAGCTCTCTGACGGTGTCGCTGTCAATTTTGGTTTTAGCTTTCAGTCTTCTGAGATTGAATAACTTTCCATCCATGCGGTAGTTGATGTCAATTCCAATGCCGTTGTTCTCGACAGCTACTAGGAGCCACAGGCGTGAGCTGAGTGTCAGGCTTGGACCAGTGGGGGATGGGTCCTGAAAAGGACATGAGAGTTATCCATACGAAAGGTGCTACCAATGCCTGACACCCCGTACCCCCCCCCCCTTTCCCCAGCATAACATTGTAATAGACTAATGGAGAACCTTTGAGGGCGGAATACTGACACTGATCCATTTATATTAGAGATGGTATAATCATCTTTATGGTCAGTGGTAAACTTCGTGGTCTCCACACCTTCCACAGGAGCCTATGTTTCTAATGTTTGTGTAGAAAACTTGCTATATATGTAGTTGTGATAATGTGGGGGGTAGACGAGCAAATTTTCAGGCTTCCTGAAGAGGGCTAAATAGTATGTGAACCCGTCCCATCCGGGATACCCTTATCTACATCCTAGTCTAAATATGTTCCACCTCACATACAAGAACACATACTATACTTGTGTTTGTCTATCATTATTTAGAAAGTAAGGAAAGGTTTACCAGCGCAGCTGGGACATCATCAAGCGACCTTGGCCAGGATGGGGAACGCTTGTACCTGTTATCCTGATACTTACATCCCCTTACTAACGTGATAGACTGTGTTGGCCAGAGGGGCTATCCTCGCCATGATTGATATTCACAGGCGGTAAAGGAGTCTATCATCTTGCTGATCTACACAGGTCTATTAGAGATATGTCTGACGTGAGGCTCATGAAAGTGGTCTGAGGCTTGAATGACAATGATATTGAAGGAACGTCAATACACATTGAAGCAATGACAACGATATTGAAAGATCGTCAATGCACACTGTAGCAATGTGAGCGATATTGAGAGAACGACAGTACACACTGTAGCAATGACAGCGATATTGAAAGAATGGCAATACACAATGTAGCAATGACAGCGATATTGAAAGAATGGCAATACACACTGTGATGTGAGCGATATTGAATGCACTAGAGATGACCACAGCGGGAGTGCCAACGACAATGACAACCTGTCTGACCCATTGACGGTCATGCAGTCACTGGAGAACTACCCAACATGTAGCAGACTTCCAGATGGGCAGCACCTCTGCAACGAGCTATATTCAGAGAAAAGCAATGAATAAATCACCGAAAAACGAGAAGTAGATTGTGAGAATTACTAGAGCACGACTAGAATAAACAAAATGGACATTGCGGTCAAAGCCTTCGTCAGCACAGAATAAACAAACAAAAATGGACAAACAAATACACGAAAGACATTACATGAAGGTATTAAGGTTACTTATCTGTATCCTTGCTTGAGCGGCTTTCCGTGGATGGAATAAACCGGATGTAGTTGTTAAGGGGTCAATTGACTAAAGGTCAATAAAGCCATAAGCTCGGGGATTGGCTAAGACAACCAGTGAGGGAACATACGCTGGGGGAATGGGGGTGCGCTCATGAGAGCGAAAAGGAACAAATATGGATAGGTAGAGCACTGTTGCCGACTCTGTGGCGATGTAACGGATACAGCTGGCAACTCCGCACGGCAAGCTCGAAACACTGCTGAGGGTGATTTGGATGCAGGCCACACCGCGTTTACCCTCATAAAATAGCACACGTGCCGGTTAATCAGCATTCCACGTGTTCAGAATGCAACGAAAACCAACTGAACGCAAACTACCCGGGAAGTCACAGAAGGCAAAGATAATGCTGGAGTTGACTACGACGTCCTGTGAAGGACATGCAACTAGCTTATTAATTGACTATACGATTATAGGGATGGGAGGGGGCAGGGGCGTTAGGGACTTAAATAAAACTGTGTTGGACATGGAGGCCGTGCGGGGAGAGTGAACCCAACTGGAAGATGAGGCGGTATATTCAGAGAACAGGGTGGCAGGCTAAAAAGGGTCAATCATGGATGGGTCGATGGGAAGATCATGTCAGGCAGGTCTACAGGCTTATCAATATCAAGATCCTGCAGACAATGGCTGCCCGTGGCTGCAGTGCTTAATTGCACCATTTCCTGCATTGTCAGGCCTGACAGGAGATGCAGAGGGTAGAATCATGCCGCTGGCAATGCAGAGGTCAACGCGCTCATCAGGGAACACTCCGTCAATTCCGATGTGCTTATCTATAGAGATGGATCTGCAATACATCAGCAGAGAAGTGCGTGGGCATTCATGGCACGCTCAGTGGACCGAAACATTCAAGCAGCCAGTGGTCCCGACTCTATGACCACGAGCAGCATGGCGATGGAGGTGATGGCAGTGACACGGGCTTTCATGAGGCTGGAAACACAGCATTAGATCAACGTGTGTGTCATGTATGATTCAATGAGCATAAGCCAAAAAGGTCAAGTCGACTTTCTAATAAGCTGCCAACATGTTAATGAAAAACGAGAGGACCTGACAAGGCATTTGATTGAATTACAACCAAAGAAACGACACAATAATTACTACATGCAAACAACAAATAAGAATTATAAAGGCTTGTCAAGTAACATATAAATACAAGGAAAATAATAATCTAGCTAACCATATTAGCACAATATAAAATCAAGGAAAGTAATCTAGCGAACCAGATCAGCAATATAAACACAAGGAATGTAATAATTTAGCGAACCAGATTAGAAATACATAAAATCAAGGAAAGTAATGATCTAGCGAACCAGATCAATATAAACACAAGGAAAGTAATAATCTAGCGAACCAGATCAATATAAACACAAGGAAAGTAATAATCTAGCGAACCAGATTAGAAATACATAAAATCAAGGAAAGTAATAATCTAGCGAACCATATTAGACATATATAAACACAAGGAAAGTAATAACCTAGCGAACCAGATCAGCAATATAAAAACAAGGAAAGTAATAATTTAGCGAACCAGATTAGAAATACATAAAATCAAGGAAAGTAATAATCTAGCGAACCATATTAGACATATATAAACACAAGGAAAGTAATAATTTAGCTAACCAGATTAGAAATATACAACATCAAGGAAAGTAATAACCTAGCGAACCAGATCAGCAATATAAACACAAGGAAAGTAATAATTTAGCGAACCAGATTAGAAATACATAAAATCAAGGAAAGTAATAATCTAGCGAACCATATTAGACATATATAAACACAAGGAAAGTAATAATTTAGATAACCAGATTAGAAATATACAACATCAAGGAAAGTAATAACCTAGCGAACCAGATTAACAAAACAACAAGCAAACGATGAGTCCCTGTAAGGCCCAGACAAGTTTATCAGCTGAACAGGAAAAGACACGTCACAACACAAGAAGTACAGGCTTCAGAAAAACACTGGAAACCAGCAATAACTGGAGAACAGCAAGCACTGGAGAACAACAAACACTGGAGAACAGCAAACACTGCAGAACAGCAAACACTGCAGAACAGCTAACACTGGAGAACACCAACAACTGGAAAATAGCAAACACTGAATAATAGCAACAACTGGAGAACAGCAAACGCTGGAGAACAACAAACACTGGAGAACAGCAAACACTGCAGAACAGCAAACACTCGAGAAAACTAACAACTGGAAAATAGCAAACACTGAAAAACAGCAACAACTGGAGAACAGCAAACGCTGGAGAACATCATCAACTGGAGAACAGTAAACAATGGAGAACAACAAGCACTGGGGAATAACAAACACTGGAGAACAGCAAACATTGGAAAACAGCACAATTGGAGAACAGCAACAACTGGAGAACAGCAAACACTGAATAACGGCAAACACTGAAAAAACAGCAAATATTTCAAAACAGCAACACTTGGAGAATAGCAACATCTGGAGAACAGCAACAACTTGAGAACAGCAAGGCCTGGATAACGGCAAACACAGAAGAACAGCAAACGCTGGAGAATAGAAAACACTGGAGAACAGCAAACATTGGAGAACAGCAAACACTGGAGAACAGCAACAACTGGAGAACAGCATACACCGGAGAATAGCAAACACTGCAGAACAGCAAAAACTGGAAAACAGCAAACACTTGAGAACACTAAACACTGACTCTCAATACTAACTGATGAAATTTGTAACGGTACATTTGTATTTAAAAAAACCCGCAATGTTAATCACATCTATTTTAATGTACAAATCAAGGGAGCACGATCAGATAATGCAGTAATGGCTTCACACAGTGGCAGTTACATCAGACAACAAAACCTGCAGTTTCCACACCGGTGGCGTCACTTGATATCACTGTAGTTTACAGATGAAACGCAAATTATGATCAACTGGAGATGTATTGCTTTCAACCAACATTCCAGTGTGACTCAGTGGCCACCTGTCGCAGCAGGCCGTGCTACATGCTGCCGATAGTTTCAATAGATTTAATCATGAGGTAGAGGGGGACAAGTGGAACATGTATACCATCGCCCTGATCATCATCAACATCATCAACATCACCGTCTTCATCATCATCATCATCATCACGATCAACATAATTGACATCATCATCATCATCATCATCATCATCATCATCATCATCATCATCATCATCATCATCATCATCATCAACATCATCATCATCATCATCATCATCATCATCATCATCATCATCATCATCATCATCATCATCATCATCATCATCAACATCATCATTATCACAGCTGTGAAAGTAACCAACAAAGTTTCTGAAATTGACCTGCTGATATGTTTCCCCACATAAGCATAATCATGATTGGGCTGGAAGTTCGTGCTGAACCAGGGCGCACAGGTGTAGTCTGTCCAGTCGACGATCAGCGCTGGGATCATCCAGGAACTGCCAATAGCAAGGTCGATGTCCATGTGTACTCGCATCTGTCGGCACGTGAGCCCGAAACACAGCGTAGCTATATCACACCCATAACATAGCCATACCACAAACATAACATAATAATATCACACGATACAATAGAAATAACACACCCATAACATAGCTATATCACACCATACCATAGCCATAAAACACCCATAACATAGCCATATCACACCATACCATAGCCATACCACACCCATAACATAGCAATACCACACCCATAACATAGCCATACCAGACCCATAACATAGCAATACCACACCAATAACATAGCAATACCACACCCATAACATAGCCATACCACACGCATAACACAACCATAACATAGCCATACCACACCCATAACATAGCCATACCACACCCATAACATAGCAATACCACACCCATAGCATAGCCATACCACACCCATAACATAGCAATACCACACCCATAACATAGCCATACCACACCCATAACATAGCAATACCACACCCATAACATAGCCATACCACACCCAAAACATAGCCATACCAAACCCATAACATAGTCATACCACACCCATAACATAGCCATACCACACCCATAACATAGATATACCACACCCATAACATAACCATACCACACCCATAACATAGCTATACCACACCCATAACATAGATATACCACACCCATAACATAGCAATACCACACCCATAACATAGTCATACCACACCCATAACATAGATATACCACACCCATAACATAGTCATACCACACCCATAACATAGTCATACCACACCCATAATATAGATATACCACACCCATAACATAGATATACCACACCCATAACATAGCTATACCACACCCATAACATAGTCATACCACACCCATAACATAGTCATACCACACCCATAACATAGCTATACCACACCCATAACATAGTCATACCACACCCATAACATAGCTATACCACACCCATAACATAGTCATACCACACCCATAACATAGTCATACCCCACCCATAACATAGTCATACCACACCCATAACATAGCTATACCACACCCATAACATAGTCATACCACACCCATAAAATAGCTATACCACACCCATAACATAGTCATACCACACCCATAACATAGCTATACCAGCCCATAACATAGTCATACCACACCCATAACATACCTATACCACACCCATAACATAGCTATACCACACCCATAACATAGCCATAACACACCCATAACATAGTCATACGACACCCATAACATAGATATACCACACCCATAACATAGCTGTACCACACCCATAACATAGCTATACCACACCCATAACATAGTCATACCACACCCATAACATAGTCATACAAAACCCATAACATAGATATACCACACCCATAACATAGCTATACCACACCCATAACATAGCTATACCACACCCATAACATAGCCATACCACACCCATAACATAGATATACCACACACATAACATAGATATACCACACCCATAACATAACCATACCACACCCATAACATAGATATACCACACCCATAACATAGATATAACACACCCATAACATAGATATACCACACCCATAACATAGATATACCACACCCATAACATAGATATACCACACCCATAACATAACCATACCACACCCATAACATAGATATACCACACCCATAACATAGATATACCACACCCATAACATATCTATACCACACCCATAACATAGATATACCACACCAATTACATAGATATACCACACCCATAACATAACCATACCACACCCATAACATAACCATACCACACCCATAACATAGACATACCACACCCATAACATAGACATACCACACCCATAACATAGATATACTACACCCATAACATAGATATACCACACCCATAACATAATTATACCACACCCATAACATCGCCGTACCACACCCATAACATAGCTATACCACACCCATAACATAGCTATACCACACCCATAGCATAGCTATACCACACCCATAACATAGCTATATCACACCCATAACATAGTCATACCACACCTATAACATAGCTATACCACACCCATAACATAGCCATACCACACCCATAACATATATATATACCACACCCACAACATAGATATACCACACCCATAACATAACCATACCACACCCATAACATAGTCATACCACACCCATAACATAGATATACCACACCCATAACATAGTCATACCACACCCATAACATAGTCATACCACACCCATAACATAGTCATACCACACCCATAACATAGATATACCACACCCATAACATAGATATACCACACCCATAACATAGATATAACACACCCATAACATAACCATACCACACCCATAACATAGTCATACCACACCCATAACATAGATATACCACACCCATAACATAGTCATACCACACCCATAACATAGTCATACCACACCCATAACATAGTCATACCACACCCATAACATAGATATACCACACCCATAACATAGTCATACCACACCCATAACATAGATATACCACACCCATAACATAACCATACCACACCCATAACATAGCTATACCACACCCATAACATAGATATACCACACCCATAACATAGATATAACACACCCATAACATAGATATACCACACCCATAACATAGATATACCACACCCATAACATAACCATACCACACCCATAACATAGCTATACCACACCCATAACATAGTCATACCACACCCATAACACAACCACACCCATAACACAACCATACCACACCCATAACATAGCAATACCACACCCATAACATAGTCATACCACACCCATAACACAACCACACCCATAACACAACCATACCACACCCATAACATAGCAATACCACAACCATAACACAACCACACCCATAACATAGTCATACCACACCCATAACATCGCCATAACACACGCATAACACAACCATAACATAGCCATACCACACCCATAACATAGCCATACCACACCCATAACATAGCAATACCACACCCATAGCATAGACATACCACACCCATAACATAGCAATACCACACCGTAACATAGCCATACCACACCCATAATATAGATATACCACACACATAACATAGTCATACCACACCCATAACATAACCATACCACACCCATAACATAGCTATACCACACCCATAACATAGATATACCACACCCATAACATAGATATACCACACCCATAACATAGATATACCACACCCATAACATAGATATACCACACCCATAACATAACCATACCACACCCATAAGATAGCTATACCACACCCATAACATAGTCATACCACACCCATAACACAACCACACCCATAACACAACCATACCACACCCATAAGATAGCTATACCACACCCATAACATAGCAATACCACAACCATAACACAACCACACCCATAACATAGTCATACCACACCCATAACATAGCCATACCACACGCATAACACAACCATAACATAGTCATACCACACCCATAACATAGCCATACCACACCCATAACATAGCAATACCACACCCATAGCATAGCCATACCACACCCATAAAATAGCAATACCACACCATAACATAGCCATACCACACCCATAACATAGCAATACCACACCCATAACATAGCCATACCACACCCATAACATAGCCATACCACACCCATAACATAGTCATACCACACCCATAACATAGCCATACCACACCCATAACATAGCCATACTACACCCATAACATAGCAATACCACACCCATAACATAGCCATACCACACCCATAACATAGTCATACCACACCCATAACATAGCCATACCACACCCATAACATAGCAATACCACACCCATAACATAGCCATACCACACCCATAACATAGCCATACCACACCCATAACATAGTCATACCACACCCATAACATAGCCATACCACACCCATAACATAGCCATACTACACCCATAACATAGCAATACCACACCCATAACATAGTCATACCACACCCATAACATAGCAATACCACACCTATAACATAGCCATACCACACCCATAACATAGCCATACCACACCCATAATATAGCAATACCACACCCATAACATAGCAATACCACACCCATAACAAAGCCATACCACACCCATAACATAGCAATACCACACCCATAACATAGCTATACCACACCCATAACATAGTCATACCACACCCATAACACAACCACACCCATAACACAACCATACCACACCCATAACATAGCAATACCACACCCATAACATAGTCATACCACACCCATAACACAACCACACCCATAACACAACCATACCACACCCATAACATAGCAATACCACAACCATAACACAACCACACCCATAACATAGTCATGTTTGTTTTTTTGCGTATCCTTTTACAGGACTTAGCTGTCAACAGCAGCATCTTTCAGCTGTCTGTTGATCTCTTGGCAAGATTACGCTCAGTAGTTTGCCATTGCTTTCTGAGCGGCCGGCTCAGTATCCGCAAGTCACGAGCGGGGGTCGAACCACCTCAGTTCTCGCTCCGCTGCGAGACTCTGCGTGATAAACGGGATTACAGAGAGAAAGTGTTGTAACCCCACAGCCAGAGAGACCGGCAACATAGTCATACCACACCCATAACATAGCCATACCACACGCATAACACAACCATAACATAGCCATACCACACCCATAACATAGCCATACCACACCCATAACATAGCAATACCACACCCATAGCATAGCCATACCACACCCATAACATAGCAATACCACACCATAACATAGCCATACCACACCCATAACATAGCAATACCACACCCATAACATAGCCATACCACACCCATAACATAGCCATACCACACCCATAACATAGCCATACCACACCCATAACATAGTCATACCACACCCATAACATAGCCATACCACACCCATAACATAGCCATACTACACCCATAACATAGCAATACAACACCCATAACATAGCCATACCACACCCATAACATAGTCATACCACACCCATAACATAGCCATACCACACCCATAACATAGCAATACCACACCCATAACATAGCCATACCACACCCATAACATAGCCATACCACACCCATAACATAGTCATACCACACCCATAACATAGCCATACCACACCCATAACATAGCCATACTACACCCATAACATAGCAATACCACACCCATAACATAGTCATACCACACCCATAACATAGATATACCACACCCATAACATAGCTATACCACACCCATAATATAGCCATACCACACCCATAACATAGATATACCACACCCATAACATAGATATACCACACCCATAACATAGATATACCACACCCATAACATAGTCATACCACACCCATAACATAGCCATACCACACCCATAACATAGATATACCACACCCATAACATAGCTATACCACACCCATAAAATAGCTATACCACACCCATAACATAGTCATACCACACCTATAACATAGATATACCACACCCATAACATAGATATACCACACCCATAACATAGCTATACCACACCCATAACATAGCTATACCATACCCATAATATAACTATATCACACCCATAACATAGTCATACCACACCCATAACATAGCTATACCACACCCATAACATAGCTATATCACACCCATAACATAGTCATACCACACCCATAACATAGCTATACCACACCCATAACATAGATATACCACACCCATAACATAATTATACCACACCCATAACATAGATATGCCACACCCATAACATAGCTATACCACACCCATAACATAGCTATACCACACCCATAACATAGCTATATCACACCCATAACAAAGTCATACCACACCTATAACATAGCAATACCACACCCATAACATAGCCATACCACACCCATAACATATATATACCACACCCATAACATAGTCATACCACACCCATAACACAACCACACCCATAACATAGCCATACCACACCCATAACATAGTCATACCACACCCATAACATAGCCATACCACACCCATAACATAGCAATACCACACCCATAACATAGCCATACCACACCCATAACATAGCCATACCACACCCATAACATAGTCATACCACACCCATAACATAGCCATACCACACCCATAACATAGCCATACTACACCCATAACATAGCAATACCACACCCATAACATAGTCATACCACACCCATAACATAGATATACCACACCCATAACATAGCTATACCACACCCATAACATAGCTATACCACACCCATAATATAGCCATACCACACCCATAACATAGATATACCACACCCATAACATAGATATACCACACCCATAACATAGATATACCACACCCATAACATAGTCATACCACACCCATAACATAGCCATACCACACCCATAACATAGATATACCACACCCATAACATAGCTATACCACACCCATAAAATAGCTATACCACACCCATAACATAGTCATACCACACCTATAACATAGATATACCACACCCATAACATAGATATACCACACCCATAACATAGCTATACCACACCCATAACATAGCTATACCATACCCATAATATAACTATATCACACCCATAACATAGTCATACCACACCCATAACATAGCTATACCACACCCATAACATAGCTATATCACACCCATAACATAGTCATACCACACCCATAACATAGCTATACCACACCCATAACATAGATATACCACACCCATAACATAATTATACCACACCCATAACATAGATATGCCACACCCATAACATAGCTATACCACACCCATAACATAGCTATACCACACCCATAACATAGCTATATCACACCCATAACAAAGTCATACCACACCTATAACATAGCAATACCACACCCATAACATAGCCATACCACACCCATAACATATATATACCACACCCACAACATAGATATACCACACCCATAACATAACCATACCACACCCATAACATAGTCATACCACACCCATAACATAGATATACTACACCCATAACATAGTCATACCACACCCATAACATAGTCATACCACACCCATAACATAGTCATACCACACCCATAACATAGATATACCACACCCATAACATAGTCATACCACACCCATAACATAGTCATACCACACCCATAACATAGATATACCACACCCATAACATAGTCATACCACACCCATAACATAGCTATACCACACCCATAACATAGTCATACCACACCCATAACACAACCACACCCATAACACAACCATACCACACCCATAACATAGCAATACCACACCCATAACATAGTCATACCACACCCATAACACAACCACACCCATATCACAACCATACCACACCCATAACATAACAATACCACAACCATAACACAACCACACCCATAACATAGTCATACCACAACCATAACATCGCCATACCACACGCATAACACAACCATAACATAGCCATACCACACCCATAACATAGCTATACCACACCCATAACATAGCAATACCACACCCATAGCATAGCCATACCACACCCATAACATAGCAATACCACACCGTAACATAGCCATACCACACCCATAACATAGATATACCACACCCATAACATAGTCATACCACACCCATAACATAGATATACCACACCCATAACATAACCATACCACACCCATAACATAGCTATACCACACCCATAACATAGATATACCTCACCCATAACATAGATATACCACACCCATAACATAGATATACCACACCCATAACATAGATATACCACACCCATAACATAACCATACCACACCCATAAGATAGCTATACCACACCCATAACATAGTCATACCACACCCATAACACAACCACACCCATAACACAACCATACCACACCCATAACATAGCAATACCACACCCATAACATAGTCATACCACACCCATAACACAACCACACCCATAACACAACCATACCACACCCATAACATAGCAATACCACAACCATAACACAACCACACCCATAACATAGTCATACCACACCCATAACATAGCCATACCACACGCATAACACAACCATAACATAGCCATACCACACCCATAACATAGCCATACCACACCCATAACATAGCAATACCACACCCATAGCATAGCCATACCACACCCATAACATAGCAATACCACACCATAACATAGCCATACCACACCCATAACATAGCAATACCACACCCATAACATAGCCATACCACACCCATAACATAGCCATACCACACCCATAACATAGTCATACCACACCCATAACATAGCCATACCACACCCATAACATAGCCATACTACACCCATAACATAGCAATACCACACCCATAACATAGCCATACCACACCCATAACATAGTCATACCACACCCATAACATAGCCATACCACACCCATAACATAGCAATACCACACCCATAACATAGCCATACCACACCCATAACATAGCCATACCACACCCATAACATAGATATACTACACCCATAACATAGATATACCACACCCATAACATAATTATACCACACCCATAACATCGCCGTACCACACCCATAACATAGCTATACCACACCCATAACATAGCTATACCACACCCATAACATAGCTATACCACACCCATAACATAGCTATATCACACCCATAACATAGTCATACCACACCTATAACATAGCTATACCACACCCATAACATAGCCATACCACACCCATAACATATATATATACCACACCCACAACATAGATATACCACACCCATAACATAACCATACCACACCCATAACATAGTCATACCACACCCATAACATAGATATACCACACCCATAACATAGTCATACCACACCCATAACATAGTCATACCACACCCATAACATAGTCATACCACACCCATAACATAGATATACCACACCCATAACATAGTCATACCACACCCATAACATAGTCATACCACACCCATAACATAGATATACCACACCCATAACATAGTCATACCACACCCATAACATAGATATACCACACCCATAACATAACCATACCACACCCATAACATAGCTATACCACACCCATAACATAGATATACCACACCCATAACATAGATATACCACACCCATAACATAGATATACCACACCCATAACATAGATATACCACACCCATAACATAACCATACCACACCCATAACATAGCTATACCACACCCATAACATAGTCATACCACACCCATAACACAACCACACCCATAACACAACCATACCACACCCATAACATAGCAATACCACACCCATAACATAGTCATACCACACCCATAACACAACCACACCCATAACACAACCATACCACACCCATAACATAGCAATACCACAACCATAACACAACCACACCCATAACATAGTCATACCACACCCATAACATCGCCATACCACACGCATAACACAACCATAACATAGCCATACCACACCCATAACATAGCCATACCACACCCATAACATAGCCATACCACACCCATAACATAGCCATACCACACCCATAACATAGCAATACCACACCGTAACATAGCCATACCACACCCATAATATAGATATACCACACACATAACATAGTCATACCACACCCATAACATAGATATACCACACCCATAACATAACCATACCACACCCATAACATAGCTATACCACACCCATAACATAGATATACCACACCCATAACATAGATATACCACACCCATAACATAGATATACCACACCCATAACATAGATATACCACACCCATAACATAACCATACCACACCCATAAGATAGCTATACCACACCCATAACATAGTCATACCACACCCATAACACAACCACACCCATAACACAACCATACCACACCCATAAGATAGCTATACCACACCCATAACATAGCAATACCACAACCATAACACAACCACACCCATAACATAGTCATACCACACCCATAACATAGCCATACCACACGCATAACACAACCATAACATAGTCATACCACACCCATAACATAGCCATACCACACCCATAACATAGCAATACCACACCCATAGCATAGCCATACCACACCCATAAAATAGCAATACCACACCATAACATAGCCATACCACACCCATAACATAGCAATACCACACCCATAACATAGCCATACCACACCCATAACATAGCCATACCACACCCATAACATAGTCATACCACACCCATAACATAGCCATACCACACCCATAACATAGCCATACTACACCCATAACATAGCAATACCACACCCATAACATAGCCATACCACACCCATAACATAGTCATACCACACCCATAACATAGCCATACCACACCCATAACATAGCAATACCACACCCATAACATAGCCATACCACACCCATAACATAGCCATACCACACCCATAACATAGTCATACCACACCCATAACATAGCCATACCACACCCATAACATAGCCATACTACACCCATAACATAGCAATACCACACCCATAACATAGTCATACCACACCCATAACATAGCAATACCACACCTATAACATAGCCATACCACACCCATAACATAGCCATACCACACCCATAATATAGCAATACCACACCCATAACATAGCAATACCACACCCATAACAAAGCCATACCACACCCATAACATAGCAATACCACACCCATAACATAGCTATACCACACCCATAACATAGTCATACCACACCCATAACACAACCACACCCATAACACAACCATACCACACCCATAACATAGCAATACCACACCCATAACATAGTCATACCACACCCATAACACAACCACACCCATAACACAACCATACCACACCCATAACATAGCAATACCACAACCATAACACAACCACACCCATAACATAGTCATGTTTGTTTTTTTGCGTATCCTTTTACAGGATTTAGCTGTCAACAGCAGCATCTTTCAGCTGTCTGTTGATCTCTTGGCAAGATTACGCTCAGTAGTTTGCCATTGCTTTCTGAGCGGCCGGCTCAGTATCCGCAAGTCACGAGCGGGGGTCGAACCACCTCAGTTCTCGCTCTGCTGCGAGACTCTGCGTGATAAACGGGATTACAGAGAGAAAGTGTTGTAACCCCACAGCCAGAGAGACCGGCAACATAGTCATACCACACCCATAACATAGCCATACCACACGCATAACACAACCATAACATAGCCATACCACACCCATAACATAGCCATACCACACCCATAACATAGCAATACCACACCCATAACATAGCCATACCACACCCATAATATAGCCATACCACACCCATAACATAGTCATACCACACCCATAACATAGCCATACCACACCCATAACATAGCCATACTACACCCATAACATAGCAATACCACACCCATAACATAGTCATACCACACCCATAACATAGATATACCACACCCATAACATAGCTATACCACACCCATAACATAGCTATACCACACCCATAATATAGCCATACCACACCCATAACATAGATATACCACACCCATAACATAGATATACCACACCCATAACATAGATATACCACACCCATAACATAGTCATACCACACCCATAACATAGCCATACCACACCCATAACATAGATATACCACACCCATAACATAGCTATACCACACCCATAAAATAGCTATACCACACCCATAACATAGTCATACCACACCTATAACATAGATATACCACACCCATAACATAGATATACCACACCCATAACATAGCTATACCACACCCATAACATAGCTATACCACACCCATAAAATAACTATATCACACCCATAACATAGTCATACCACACCCATAACATAGCTATACCACACCCATAACATAGCTATATCACACCCATAACATAGTCATACCACACCCATAACATAGCTATACCACACCCATAACATAGATATACCACACCCATAACATAGCTATACCACACCCATAACATAGCTATACCACACCCATAACATAGCTATATCACACCCATAACAAAGTCATACCACACCTATAACATAGCAATACCACACCCATAACATAGCCATACCACACCCATAACATATATATACCACACCCACAACATAGATATACCACACCCATAACATAACCATACCACACCCATAACATAGTCATACCACACCCATAACATAGATATCCTACACCCATAACATAGTCATACCACACCCATAACATAGTCATACCACACCCATAACATAGTCATACCACACCCATAACATAGATATACCACACCCATAACATAGTCATACCACACCCATAACATAGTCATACCACACCCATAACATAGATATACCACACCCATAACATAGTCATACCACACCCATAACATAGATATACCACACCCATAACATAACCATACCACACCCATAACATAGCTATACCACACCCATAACATAGATATACCACACCCATAACATACATATACCACACCCATAACATAGATATACCATACCCATAACATAGATATACCACACCCATAACATAACCATACCACACCCATAACATAGCTATACCACACCCATAACATAGTCATACCATACCCATAACACAACCACACCCATAACACAACCATACCACACCCATAACATAGCAATACCACACCCATAACATAGTCATACCACACCCATAACACAACCACACCCATATCACAACCATACCACACCCATAACATAGCAATACCACAACCATAACACAACCACACCCATAACATAGTCATACCACAACCATAACATCGCCATACCACACGCATAACACAACCATAACATAGCCATACCACACCCATAACATAGCTATACCACACCCATAACATAGCAATACCACACCCATAGCATAGCCATACCACACCCATAACATAGCAATACCACACCGTAACATAGCCATACCACACCCATAACATAGATATACCACACCCATAACATAGTCATACCACACCCATAACATAGATATACCACACCCATAACATAACCATACCACACCCATAACATAGCTATACCACACCCATAACATAGATATACCTCACCCATAACATAGATATACCACACCCATAACATAGATATACCACACCCATAACATAGATATACCACACCCATAACATAACCATACCACACCCATAAGATAGCTATACCACACCCATAACATAGTCATACCACACCCATAACACAACCACACCCATAACACAACCATACCACACCCATACCATAGCAATACCACACCCATAACATAGTCATACCACACCCATAACACAACCACACCCATAACACAACCATACCACACCCATAACATAGCAATACCACAACCATAACACAACCACACCCATAACATAGTCATACCACACCCATAACATAGCCATACCACACGCATAACACAACCATAACATAGCCATACCACACCCATAACATAGCCATACCACACCCATAACATAGCAATACCACACCCATAGCATAGCCATACCACACCCATAACATAGCAATACCACACCATAACATAGCCATACCACACCCATAACATAGCAATACCACACCCATAACATAGCCATACCACACCCATAACATAGCCATACCACACCCATAACATAGTCATACCACACCCATAACATAGCCATACCACACCCATAACATAGCCATACTACACCCATAACATAGCAATACCACACCCATAACATAGCCATACCACACCCATAACATAGTCATACCACACCCATAACATAGCCATACCACACCCATAACATAGCAATACCACACCCATAACATAGCCATACCACACCCATAACATAGCCATACCACACCCATAACATAGTCATACCACACCCATAACATAGCCATACCACACCCATAACATAGCCATACTACACCCATAACATAGCAATACCACACCCATAACATAGTCATACCACACCCATAACATAGCAATACCACACCCATAACATAGCCATACCACACCCATAACATAGCCATACCACACCCATAATATAGCAATACCACCCATAACATAGCAATACCACACCCATAACATAGCCATACCACACCCATAACATAGCAATACCACACCCATAACATAGTCATACCACACCCATAACATAGCAATACCACACCCATAACATAACTATACCACACGCATAACATACATATACCACACCCATAACATAGATATACCACACCCATAACATAGATATACCACACCCATAACATAACCATACCACACCCATAACATAGCAATACCACACCCATAACATAACCATACCACACCCATAACATAGCAATACCACACCCATAACATAACCATACCACACCCATAACACAACCATACCACACCCATAACATAGCAATACCACACCCATAACATAACCATACCACACCCATAACATAGATATACCACACCCATAACATAGATATACCACAACCATAACATAACCATACCACACCCATAACATAACCATACCACACCCATAACACAACCATACCACACCCATAACATAACCATACCACACCCATAACATAACCATACCACACCCATAACATAACCATACCACACCCATAACACAACCATACCACACCCATAACATAGCCATACCACACCCATAACATAGCAATACCACACCCATAACACAACCACACCCATAACACAACCATACCACACCCATAACATAGCAATACCACAACCATAACACAACCACACCCATAACACAACCATACCACACCCATAACATAGCAATACAACACCCATAACACAACCAAACCACACCCATAACACAACCACACCCATAACACAACCATACCACACCAATAACATAGTCATACCACACCCATAACATAGCAATACCACGCCCATAACATAGCAATACCACACCCATAACATAGCAATACCACACCCATAACACAACCAAACCCATAACATAGCAATACCACACCCCATAACATAGCAATACCACACCCATAACATAGCAATACCACACCCATAACATAGCGATACCACACCCATAACACAACCACACCCATAACACAACCATACCACACCCATAACATAGCCATACCACACCCGTAACATAGCAATACCACACCCATAACATAGCAACACCACACCCATAACATAGCAATACCACACCCATAACATAGCAATACCACACCCATAACACAACCATACCACACCCATAACATAGTTAGTTAGTTAGTTAGTCGACAGATCATCCTCGTTGCAGATCGAACCATTCAGTCCATAAGTGCTCGGATCCCCTCCTCAGCAAATCCCGCAGCGTGTAGCGGCTAACGACGCCAGTTCTGTGTTGGTTTATCAATCTTCTTTGGCTTCCTGCATAGTGTTCTTGTTTGGGTGGCCACCCCTCTTTTAATTTGCTGCTCCCGCAGTCTGGCCATTGTTGTAGATTCACAGTCATCACTTGGTTCTCGCAAAAGACTCACTTCTTGTAGAGCATTCAGAATGTCAGCCTGGTCCATGGCGCGTCCGCCCTCCACAGTAGCCTCACCTGCGAGCTTGTCAGCCCGCTCATTTCCTTGTACTCCCGCATGACCTGGCACGAAGATGAAACTAATCTTTGCCAGACGAGACCGCTTCAGAGGCAGCAACCATTCTCTTCGGATCGACCCCTCCTCTATCCTCTTGAGCATGTTCATTGAGTCGCTAAGGAAACAAGCCCTAGTGAATGTCTGTGTCTCGAACCATGTTATTGCTTTACTTACTGCCATGACTTCCATGGTCAGGCTACTTGTGGTTTCAGTGAAAGCACCAGAGTCCTCCTTCACAATTCTCCCTCCGGCCCGAGCTGTAAAGGCCCATGAGCTTCTCACATGTCGGACGACCGACCCATCTGTGTAGATGACCGCGTCACCGTCTAGCGAATTCTCGAAAATCAACGCTTGTACTTCAGCCTCCACCGCAGCCGGATTTTCTTGTCTGCATTTTCTATCTAGTTGGATGCAAACTGAAAAGGATGTGCAGAAGTCTGTTGGCACTTGCACCCACTCCTCGCCAGGTTCTAAGTCCTCAAGTGAACACACCTGTTGAAGAATGTCTTCGGCTTGACCCATCCACGACCGTCCTCTTTTTAACCTGCTGCCCTTCACCTTCCTAATTTCACTATGCAGTGGATGTTGCGTGTTTGCGTTAATTCTGAGGTAGGCGCGTGCCCTGCAAACTTGTATTCTCTCTTCAATGGTTTGAAAATCAAGAAGGTAGCGCATCGCCCTGCATGCTGTATCTCTTGTACATCCAAGAATAATGCGCATAGCTTCATTCTGTATCCTTTCCATCCTTTCTATCTGCTTATGGCTGAGAGTCAGGATTGCCATTGCATACTCCAAAACAGACATGACCAGCCCCTCGTACAGAAGACATAGATGGCGCTGCTCACAGTTTGCTGCCGCCATCACCCGCATCGCTGCCAAACCCCGCTTGGCCTTTGTTATCACCTGGTTTATGTGCACATTATAAGCAAGGCTTCGATCAAACCGTATCCCCAGGTAATTCATTGCCTGCGTTCTTTCCACCGTCTCTGAACACAGCATTACAGTTGGGGTTGGATTGTTGACAATATGATTATTCAACGAGAACCAAGTCACTGTTGCCTTTGTTGGGTTGACCATTGCCCCAGTTTCATCACACCAAGTACTTATGCGATTGAGTTCGGTTTGTAGTTCCACAGCAACCTCCTCTCTATCCTTACCCTGACGATACACTAAAACATCATCGGCATACGACAATGTCCTGCCAGGTTCAGTGATCTGCTCACTGGTGATTCTCACTGTGTAGGCGTTGAACAGTAACATAGTCATACCACACCCATAACATAGCAATACCACACCCATAACATAGCAATAGCACACCCATAACACAACCATACCACACCCATAACACAACCATACCACACCCATAACATAGTCATACCACACCCATAGCATAGCAATACCACACCCATAACATAGCAATGCCACACCCATAACACAACCATACCACACCCATAACACAGCAATACCACACCCATAACATAGAAATACCACACCCATAACATAGCAATACCACACCCATAACACAACCATACCACACCCATAACATAGCAATACCACACCCATAACATAGTCATACCACACCCATAACATAGCAATACCACACCCATAACACAACCATACCACACCCATAACATAGCAATACCACACCCATAACATAGTCATACCACACCCATAACATAGCAATACCACACCCATAACATAGCAATACCACACCCATAACATAGCAATACCACACCCATAATACAACCATACCACACCCATAACATAGCAATACCACACCCATAACATAGTCATACCACACCTATAACATAGCAATACCACACCCATAACACAACCATACCACACCCATAACATAGCAATACCATACCCATAACACAACCACTCCCATAACACAACCATACCACACCCCTAACATAGCAATACCACACCCATAACACAACCATACCACACCCATAACATAGCAATACCACACCCATAACACAACCACACCCATAACACAATCATACCCATGCAACAACCACACCCATAACACAACCATACCACACCCATAACATAGCAATACCACACCCATAACACAACCATACCACACCCATAACACAACCATACCCATAACACAACCATACCCATAACACAACCACACCCGTAACACAACCATACCACACCCATAACACAACCACACCCATAACACAACCATACCCATAACACAACCACACCCATAACACAACCATACCCATAACACAACCATACCACACCCATAACACAACCACACCCATAACACAACCACACCCATAACACAACCATACCACACCCATAACACAACCACACCCCTAAGACAACCATACCAACCCATAACACAACCACACCCATAACACAACCACACCTATAACACAATCATACCACATCCATAACACAACCACACCCATAACACAACCACACCCATAACACAACCACAACCATAAAACAACCATAACACACCCATAACATAGCAATGCAACACACAAATAACACAACCACACCCATAACACAACCATACCACACCCATAACACAACCACACCCATAACACAACCATACCACACCCATAACACAACCACAACCATAACACAACCATACCACACCCATAACATAGCAATACCACACCCATAACACAACCATAACACAACCATACCACACCCATAACCACACCCATAACATAGCAATACCACACCCATAACATAGTCATACCACACCCATAACACAACCATACCACACCCATAACACAACCACACCCATAACACAACCATAAACTTGCCAAGAGAACACAAACAGCACAAAATAAATTCTGGGGTTGACTATCCTGTAAAGGATATGCAACTGACTTTAATACCGGTTAACGCCTTAGTGCTGTATCAGACCACCACACGCGGCAGGTGCTAGGTGTGACCACTGGAGACCTCTTCCGACAGAAAGCCATAATTTTGACACCCTGATAAGCCCACTGACGAAAGGATATCCACGATTTGCGTCCACAAATCGACGTGAGTCACAAATATCATCTTATTAGTTTGGGGTAATAACCGGGCCGTGTGACGTGGGGTGACGTGCACCGAAGCGAATGATTCGCTCTATATAGTTAAATATACTAAAGAACTTGGTGACGGTTTGTAAGATTGAGGAGAAAGCAAAAGGAAGAAGATAGAGATGTAATGGATGGTTTGACTATATTACATGGTCGAGACAAGAACACAGAGCCGATCCTCGACTCTGGTGTTCGTCTGAGATGGTGAAACAAGGCCGCCGGCGCTTATCGGCATGGTACATGATACATAATATAATGGAATAGCAGAAAACAAAAGATAGGGTAAAACTGACGGTCGTTGTTTGTTATCAGGGCCCTTAAGGAGAGTGTGAAACAGTCTGTAACGTTAACACACACCAATAAAAACAAAAAAATAATGTCGCAGGAGTCGACTTGAGCGTTGGTGTCAGACTGGCTAGCTCATTCCAGTTAGATAAATGCACAGTGGTGATTCTACCGTAGATGTAGAAGACATAAGCCGAGGTAAGTGAACGCATTCAGCAATTTCACGCCAAACCGAGTCTACGGTTTGAAATCAGCTGCAGACGATTTGGAAGCAGATCTATTTGCGTTGATTATAATGGCTCGTGCATCTGCTGTTCATAAAGGAGAGGCAAGATACTGTTTGGAAAATGTCCTTGTAAATCAGAAACAGCTGCAAAATATTCTGGGATAAATCGCGACGTCCTGTATAGGACAAACAACTAACATAATCCATAGAACACGTGAATTCTTGTGTAGACATTACCAGAACACCAACGACAATGAAGAAATCAAGAACACCCGAGATGCATTTTCCATGGAGTGTCCTGGGCGGTCATGCTGTAAAGTTTAAAACATACGCCTTAAATAAAGTTCGGCCATCACAGAACATTTTCTAATTAGCAATCGCAGAATTAACGAGCAGACCGATTTTCTTATACTGTATTCGATGAACGACAGTCTCCCTGGCGAAATGTTAACGACTTTCTCAGCAATCCGGTTTTTTTCACATGGGTAACGTATCTGGGCGAAATTCGGTAGAGAATCGCGTCGCGTTGGTTACTTTCGGGGATATGTGAGCCGGTCGCTCAGAAATCAATGGCAAACTACTGAGCGTAATCTTTTCAAGACATCAGCAGCAGTGAAAAATGCTTGTGTTTACTGCAATGTCCTGTAATGAAAATTCGGAAGAACAAATAAACATTCGAGAAACAATGTTTCAGCTCTTAGTCAGATATGACTGAGCTACCGTATGATAATAGGCCGTACTGCCTGCTTTCTGTTAACTCCGAATGCTGGGAGGCGCTCACCAAACAAGACACCCCACAATGTGCCAATGACTTCGGACAGATGAGCGACATTAAGAGGGTACATGCCTCATCCTGTTGCGAGGGAAAGCAACCTAAAGACTAAATGTCGTGGCATGCCAGAAGAGGTACTAACCCTTTGTTGGCTACTCTTCTAGGATGGAAGCTCCGACAGACGGACAGTTAGAGCATAGCTTTGCTTATCTGGAAGCTTCTGCAGCTTGTTTTGTTTCAGAATTGTTGGTGTTACCTTACTTCCGGAGAAAACTAGACAAGCCGAGAGAGGGATCATGCTTTATTTACAATACATGGTCTCTACAATCAGCCTAGGCCTTTGCGGATCACTTACAGCAGCAGACCACTAACACTGTCAGAAAGGCCTCGGTGGACCACAAGCGTCATCAGACATGCCTCCGTGGATAACTAACACCGTCACACATGAGCCAGTGGACCACTAACACCGTCACACATGAGCCGGTGGACCACTAACATCGTCACACAAGAGGCGGTGGACCACTAACACCGTGAGACATGAGCCAGTCTACCACTAACACCGTCACACATGAACCGGTGGACCACTAACACCGTCACACATGAACCGGTGGACCACTAACATCGTCACACAAGAGCCGGTGGACCACTAACACCGTGAGACATGAGCCAGTCTACCACTAACACCGTCACACATGAACCGGTGGACCACTAACACCGTGAGACATGAGCCGGTCTACCAATAACACCGTCACACATGAGCCGGTGGACCACTAACACCGTGAGACATGAGCCGGTCTACCACTAACACCGTCACACATGAACCGGTGGACCACTAACACCGTGAGACATGAGCCGGTCTACCATTAACACCGTCACAGATGATCCGGTGGACCACTAACACCTTGAGACATGAGCCGGTCTACCACTAACACCGTCACACATGATCCGGTGGACCACTAACACCGTGAGACATGAGCCGGTCTACCATTAACACCGTCACACATGATCCGGTGGACCACTAACACCGTGAGACATGAACCGGTCTACCACTAACACCGTCACACATGATCCGGTGGACCACTAACACCGTGAGACATGAGCCGGTCTACCATTCACACCGTCATACATGAGCTGGTGGACCACTAACACTGTCAGACAGAAATCGGTGGACCACTAACACTGTCTGAAAAGCCTCCGTGGACCACAAACACCAGCAGACAAGCCTCGGTGTTCCACTAACAACACATATTTGACTATATAGAACGAGTCATTCGCCTCCGTGCAAGTTACCCCCCCCCCCTCCCCCACCCCACCCAATTTCTTGTTGCCACGTTCATTACAATACCACATTGCTCGGTTATTACCCCATACTATTTTCGTGACAATATGTGTGACTCACTTCACATCTGTTGATGCAAATCATGGGTAAACTTTCGTCACTCGGCTTATCAGGATGTCAAAATTATGGATTTGTGTCGGAAGATGTCACCAGTGTTAACTCACAACTAGCTCTAGTCCAGTGCGGCGGTCATGATACTGCACTAAGGCTTGAACCGACATTACGGCGTTGCTTGATATACGAGTAAATACTAGCAGTTCTTGCTTTTTTAAAGTTATCAAAATCACACAGACCGGCTGTCGAGAGATAAGAACTTAACAGAACTGACAGACGATAAATAAGGGGTCGTGTCATGTTTTATAATTTGTTTCATCCATTTCATCAAAGCAATGGCAAACAATTGAACGTAACCTTGCCAAGAAATCACAAACAACCAAAAAATGATGGCGTTGACTGCGACGTCCTGTATAGAATATGCAACTAACTTTCTCCCATTAAACAATAAATATACTAAGTGCCTTTTGCAAGAGTAAGGCCCATTTAAAATATAGATCCGTATTTATTAGTTAGTTAGTTAGTTATCAGTTGGGGTATCTTCGTTGCACTCCGGACATGTCCATAGGTGCTCAGATCCTCCCCCCAGCATATGCATCAGCGTCCGGTGGCTAATAGTGCCAGTTCTGTGTTGGTTGACGAGGCGCTTTGTTTTCCCGATGTACCTCTCGCGTCTGGCTGTGCCGATTCTTACTCCCAGGTCTTTCATCCTGGAAAGCGATGTGGAATCACTGGCGTCAAAATCCTCTGTTCTCGCCATATCTTTAAGGGCGTTAATAACATCGGCACGATCCATGGGTTGGCCATCTACAGGGGGTGCAGAGCCAGCCAATTTATCAGCTCGTTCATTTCCCTCGACTCCCGCATGTCCCGGGACGAAGATGAAGGTGACTTTGCGGACAACAGACTTCCGCAGCGACTCAGTCCACTGTCTACGTACAGATCCAGCTTCGACCTTCTGAATCATGCTCATTGAATCACTTAGTACACACACGTTGGTATAAAGTTGTGATTCCAGCCATATGAAAGCCTGTGTAACTGCCATCACCTCCATCGTCATGCTGCTCGTGGTCATGGAGTGGGCACCACTGGATTCTTGAACGGTTCGGCCCGCTGAGCGGGCTGTAAATGCCCACGCACTTCTCTGCTGCTTTACAACAGATCCATCTGTATAGATGAGCACTTCGGGGCTATCTGAGTGATCATAGATGAGCGCGTTAACCTCTGCATTGACAGCGGCAGGGTTCTGCTCTCTGCACCGTCTGTCGAGTGTGATAATGCAGGAGAAGGTACACTTAAAAGCTGGAGGCATCGGCACCCATTCCTTGCCGGGGTTGATACTGGTAAGACTGCAGACCTGTCCGACGACATCTTCCGCCCGACCCATCCATGATTTGCCCCTCTTTAGCCTGTCACCCTTTTCTCTGAATACAGCGTCATGCAGAGGGTGCTGCTCATCTGCACTTATTTTTAAGTATGCACGAGCTCTCCAGATCTTGATCCTGTGTTCCATTGTCGGGAAGTCAAGGAGGTATCTCATTGCTACACAGCTGGTGTCTCTCGTGCAGCCCAAAATGATGCGCATGGCTTCGTTTTGTACCTTTTCAAGTCTTCCAATCTGTGTAGGGCTGACAGTGAGGATGGCCAGGGCATACTCGATGCGTGAAAGCACAAGTCCTTGGAACAGAAGTAATAGCAGTCTTTGCTCGATATTGGCACTCGCCATGACTCTCATTGCTGCCAAACCTTTTCGAGCCTTCGTTATGACATAATCGACATGATCTCTGAAGGACAGGCTACGATCAAGCCTCACGCCAAGATATGTCATTGACTGGGTTCTACTCAGAATGCTCCCATCCATTCTTACTGCCGGCAGGTCTGTTTTCACAATATGGTTGTTTAGTGAGAACCATGTAACCGTTGCCTTTGCAGGATTGACAAGGGCATCGACATCAGCACACCATGAGGAAATTCGATCTAGTTCGTATCTAGTTCGTATCTAGTTCGAACATCAGTATCAGAAATAATTGGCAGTAGAAGAGACAGGAGTCTCGACAAACAACAGCCCGCACAGATAAACTGTGCATAAAGCGCCGCCAGAATGCCAACACACCAGTACCCTACGAAACACCCAATTCATCTCTGATTCGATCTAGATCCGTATTTGTATATACCAAATGTAACTCAGTGGACACTCTGGTAATTATCCTGCCAGCCTTCTTTACTCATAAGACATTTGCTGGACACATTTTAGGCTGGGTCCGCCTGTTTTAACAATTCGACCCCGCACTCGTGCGGGTTGAACCCATGACCAGCCGCAAGAGTATATAATTATTTAAGGAAGTATCATGTATACCAGGTCAAGCCTCGGCGGCATTTCAAAAGACGTAGAATAACCTCTGCCATGTATCTGTGTCATTTGAGGTGAGGACAAGAGTTCTTAAGAGCTATAATGAGTTAATTCTGTTGTTAGTTAGTTGATTATCCCTTACAGGACGACGCAGTCATCTCCAGCATATTGTAGCTGTTGCGATTTCTTGGCACATTTACGTTCATTAGTTTGCCATTGCTTTCTGAACGACCGGCACCCATACCGTGTTATGAAAACCAACGCACGGTGGTCTGCAGTCAAATCGCCCACAGCTTTGTTTTGAATGCTGTATGCGGGAATACGAATTGCGTTCGCAAGCTACTCGCCACAGAGCCTGTAATTCTGTTCTAAGTAAGATAATGGACAATTAGCAGACAATTGAGGGATTATGTGGTTTTATAGAAATATGATGAAACCATCGACCACGTATAGAAAAAACAATGAATATAGTCTGAAAGAATGTAACCAACACAGCGATTTGGTTACTAGCATGAGAAGAGAACGGCTTGAGTATCTGCTTACAACGAGAAGGTTGGAGGGGAAGAAAGGCAGGCGGGGGGACCAACGAAAATGATTACTGGATAGCCTGACATCAATGGATGGAGGAACATCAGTATCAGAAATAATTGGCAGTAGAAGAGACAGGAGTCTCGACAAACAACAGCCCGCACAGATAAACTGTGCATAAAGCGCCGCCAGAATGCCAACACACCAGTACCCTACGAAACACCCAATTCATCTCTGATGGAATCGGCAGTCATTTTCCTATCTGGATGTTTCCTAGATGTTCACCCACACAGTCCACGAAAATACAGTTCATCACCGACGGCAGCGGCAGTCAACCACAAGCCCAGTAGCCACGCATTTCTGCATAAGGCAAAAACCGGTCAACTCTGGGACATAGCCACTTGCCATCGCTCCAAACATGCAGTCACGTTCCAAAAAAAACAAAACAAACTTGGGCAGATTCAAAAGGACTTCACACAAAACTGACAGCTCACAGTGTCGCGCCACGCACTCACTCAGTGGCAGGGCGACGGGTAGTATGTCCTGGACCATGATTGATGTTCCAACGTTGGAATTCGATACAGATAGGGATAAGTTGTCATAGACAGAAATCTCAATAGGGGAACACCTTGAAAGACATAACGACAGTTCTTCAATAGATTCAAGTGTATTTTTTGGCACTCACAAAGTAGAAGATAGAAAGGGAGACCAGATCAGCATAGCTGAAAGGATAGGGGCGCATTTTCGTAAATATTTGGTGCGCAGTTACCGAGGTAGCGGTTTCAACCCTTACACCGGCAAATTGGACTAACAAGTTGACTTTTCGTCCTTGAGTTGGTAAAGTATATTACAAGAACCTACGCTTGCACGAACAGAAATAATGAATATAGTGGAGGACACACTAGACAAGATAACAATTGAGAGCTACAGTTACTATACCGGGATTCGAACCCTGTCAACAGCGTCTCTATACAGGGAGGCGAGTAATTCGACTAAGGACCAACTAGACACCCCTACACAGATATCTTCATTAGCGGGTTCTACCATCAATCTGAACCCACAACTATGGAATATACGGACATAATTCATATCTACCCATTGAAATAGCAGAATTTCTTGTCTAGGAATATTTAAGAATAATTTGAGCCAGACAATGTATTTTCAAGTAAATGGGATATTCTTATACAAGTGATTCGGTACAATTATCTCTGAACAGTCACAACATCTGGTGGCAGGTAAGCAAACAGAACAATAAAAGGATGTCATTTGCAATGAGAAAAAGAGAGTTGAAGTGCTACACAGAACCTGTACTTTTGTATGGGCGTGAAGCGTGGACAATGAGCAGACAAGCTAAAAATATTTTAATTACAGTGGAAATGTAGTTTCTAAAAACAATGCAAAGAATACCATGGGCAGACAGAAAACCCACTGACCAAGTCCTACTAGAAACAAATGAAACCTTAGACTAAATAGAGAAATAATATGTAGATGGGCAAAATGTTCGGACACGTTATGAGAAGAAATGAATTGGAAAACTTAGTGAACAACTGGCAAGGTTGAGGGGAAAAGAATAAGGTGAAGGTATAGAAGTAAATACCTGGATGGCTTGGCCATGTGGTATGTTGGAGACAAGAACACAGAGCTGATCCACGATTCTGGTGATCGTGTGACATGGCGGAATATGACCGCTCACGTTTATCGGCATGGCATATGCTGATGATGATGAGTCAGACTAATGGGCCAGCGGTTGATTTTAATCGTGATTGAAGTTAGTGGTACATCTTTTCCCTCTCAGTTTCCACGGACTTGGGACCGTCACAAGGCAGTTAAATATGCCACGTGGTCTGATTAAAAAGATGGTGACCCAGCCATTTCTGGCATGCGTGTCACGAGTTATGTTAGTAAATGAATGAAACGTTAGTGGTAATGTAACATAAACATTAGTTAGTTATGAGTAACATAAAGAGTGCGTTAGTGTGTGAGTAACATGAACATTAGTTAGTGAATAAGTAACAGTAGGAGTGGTTAGTGAATGAGTAACATTAACATTAGTTAGTGAATAAGTAACATAAAGATTGGTTAGTGAATAAGTAATAGTAACATTAGTTAGTTAATGAGTAACAACAAATATGGTTTCTGAATAAGTAACATCAGGTCAGTTATTGCGTTAACTAGAAGCTTTTATTAATTTCAAGGTTATTATTCGCGTGTAGTTTTAACAAATCCCAATTATTGATGATAAAGTGTGGTCATGTATAACGTGTGGCTATGTATTGGCTACATGGTGCTAGCCCCATGTTTGTGTAGTACAATCAACACTCAGCGCATATTTGCTAAATGACTATGTCGACTTTACTTTCCAGACGATTTCTGGGCACCCATTTAGAATGGTTCGACCTGTGAGCCCCGTTTATGTATTTAATGGCTGTCTCTGTGAGGATTCGAACACATGCTCAGTGGGGCGGCACGTAAGTATTCTACACCGGCTATAGTTGTTACTGTCAGGGTTGGTTTTCTCATTGTTGGAACTGAGTCTGCGCCGTGAGCTATTTAGTCGACTTTCGCCGCATCAAATGTATCTCCTTATCTGTGATATATTATATAGATTGACTTTTGATATTCTTGTCCTTGTGATATTATATACTTGGCATTTGATTGTCTTTGTCTCTGTGATATCATATTCATGGATATTTGCCTTTCTTGTATCTGTGATAATATACACAGGGTGATTCTCTTGTTTGTGTGGTAATATATGCAGCATTGAAGTATAATATAGTTTATTGTGAATGTTGAACATTGAAAAAAATACGCTAATACTTTAATTAAACAGTTACGTTATATTTCTCAAACACTTGTGTATTATTGTCATATAAAAATGTGTAATGTAATTTTTTAAACACGCTTAATTAAAGCTAACTAATGTTAATGTTACTCATTCACTAATCACTGGAACTCTCCGTGGCTAAATGGCCAAGACGTCTGCCTCTTGCTCCGAAGGATGTGGGTTCGATTCCGGACTACGTCTTTCGGTTCACAAGTGAATTTCTTTTAGAATCCTTGGGGTCGTCCCCGGAGCTACGGAGTATTTGCTTTGTTCGACGCCTGAAGCATGCCGCTCTGCTGAAAGAGATCGAGCTATACGGGATAAAATCCGGTGTAATGAAGTCGATCTTCTCAACGTTTAAGAATGTTTATTATTCACTAACCACTGTTAATGTTACATAATCACTAACGTTTCATTCATTTACTAACGTAGCACGTATTAATCTAAATTAACGTATTTCTAGTAGACAGATAAAACATATTAGAAAGTTATAAATGCTATTAATGTTAGTAGTATCTTTAGTGATTAAAATATACTGAAAATAAGCACCAACTGTTGATTAGTTTAATAGTTAATGTAACGATTCAATATACATAATATATACTTACAGGCTGCCAATAAGACTGCTATAGATTCCATCTCTGTGTAATTCCTTTAGCAATGTCGCGGCTAATGCTCTCACTTCAGGGTCACTGTGTAGAGTGCGCTCCAGGCATCGACGCACAGGTTGAGCAATAATAGACATCAGCAGGTCGATGTCCAGACAATCGTGGACCTTGTCGGATATTGGCAGCGTCTTGAGCTCCATGCACCAGAGTACTACACCCAGTGAGTACGGATCTATCTTATACGGATTCATAAGTCTGTGGCTGGCTTTTTCTGGAGCCCTGAAGCCAAATGTGCCTCCCGTGCCTATAGAAGAAATCATGGACATTCCTCGAGGAAAGCCAACCACCGACAGACCAAAGCCCCCAAGAACCGGGTCGTTGTTAGCGTCCATGAAAATATTATCAGGTTTGATATCATTGTGTACAATTGCCTTTTTATCATTGAGGTATCGCTGGTAGACCTGAGTGACGTACACCAAGAGTTAGTGGCTTGTAAACGGCTGCCTTACTTGACCTGACTGACGTACACCAAGGTTTATTGGTGTATACACGTCTTTTTTACTTGAACTGACTGACGTACACCAAGAGTTAGTGGCGTGTACACGTCTCCCTTACTTGACCTACTGACGTACACAAAGATATAGTGGCTTGTAAACGGCTGCCTTACTTGACCTGCCTGGCTTACACCAAGAGTTGGTGACGTGTACGAAGCTGTCTTACTTGACCTGACTGACGTACACCAAGAGTTAGTGGCGTGTACACGTCTCCCTTACTTGACCTGACTGACGTACACCAAGATTTAGTGGCGTGTACACGTCTCCCTTACTTGACCTGACTGACGCACACCAAGATTTAGTGGCGTATACACGTCTCCCTTACTTGACCTGACTGACGTACACCAAGAGTTAGTGGCGTGTACACGTCTTCCTTACTTGACCTGACTGACGTACACCAAGAGTGTGTGAAGTGGTCAACAATCACATCGGTGTCGTTTTTAATGGGGCGGTGGTGTTGTCACATTGGCTGTCTCTTGACATGGCGCTGTAATTTGGTCCTAGCAATGTTCATGACACCAGTTATATTTCAAGACACCAATATGTGTTCTCTACAGGTCCACATCTTCTCGTTCTCTTCAGACATCCATGAAGTGAAGTAGCTTGTAGAAACCCATCAATCAGTCTTCAACATATCTGGAAAGACAAGCACATGGCTAAATAAGACTAACATAACACAAGAATTTGACGTGGTCGAAGGATTTAATGTGTCGCCGCTGAAACTTTCTCTGATGACCGCGGTAGTGGGTTCGTTTCATATGACGGTGAGGTGGACATACATGATGATTTCTCTTCCCACTCCTCCAGCCAACAAGTAAAAAATCACTCCCGTAAACTCATTAGTAGTAGCAAATGAATAGTATTAGTATCACATGTGTGGGTAACGCTACAGTTTAAAGCGAGCTAACAAAACATCGACATAGATTATGTATGAGTGACTCTTTCAAGAACAGAACAACCCGAAACACCACCATTGTACGAGGCACGCGTGTGGTTAAAATACTTTAGTTAAGAAACATCACCGTGTGGGTCAGTTTTTGCCTCCTTTCTTGGGTAGGCGTGGACAAGCATCGGTAGATTTGTACATTAGCATGGTAGCCCCTGCCGCATTAATGTGTGATTCGGAGTTCCAAGAACCCCACGAAGAAGAACATGTTGTTTGTATAGCGCAGTTGTAATCTAGTTCCCAATCTAGTTGCAGACCTACACCGTATCCAAAACCGCGTGCATCAAAATATCGTAGTTTCCTCTATTGCATGCTCACTCTACATACACAGATGTCATCATAGGCGGCTTTTTCTCTAATCCTCCATATACGTCATACAGTGGACAATGATGAACAAACAAAATAAGGGGTAAGACACGGATGCGTTGTGTCATCACATCCTCGTATTCGAAAGAAAACTAAGGTAAACCATTTTAAAAGGCAGGCAACTGAAAGTCCCTGCAGCTGAACACGTCAAACTGCGGCCTGTCTTTCATAGGATTAAACATAACCTCAGCGTTAAGGCAATATCAACAACTGTCGTAATCCATGTTTGTGTATCAAAGAAGAACATAGGTATCATGTGTTTACTCGCGCCAATAAAATCCCATATTTGTTACCATTATCAGGCACATAAATATATGCCAGCCAAATATATAAACAAATGTCATTTTAGATTCAGATAACGTAACCGGCTACTGCACAGGATGTATTTTCCCGTAGGTAGACTACACTTTATTTGAGATATTATCTACCACGTGAGATTGCATACTTGAAATCTAAGATATATCAATTATTACACATAATTTAGTTGCTAATAATCATAAAGAAAGTATTTTCTTTATATTTTATATAACTTTATGCTTTCTTGAAGCTAACTTTTTGCATTACAAAGCCTTCACTTGTACTCCCATAAATTATTTTTCTTGTCTCCCTTATTGCTATAAACAATTTTTATTATGTCCCTTAATACTATAATATCCACATTATAACGGTTTCGACAGTTTTACCCATGAAACATTACAATGATCGAAACGAGTTGTAATATTTGTAACACAATGTGGAAAGTGAGTTGCACACAGAATACCTGAGGTGGCTAGTTAAAATAATTGCACACTATTTCATTCATGTACTGTGTTTACGTTTCCTGCATCTAGTTTAGTTTAGTTTAGTCGACGGATCAACATCACGGCACACGGGTGTAACCCATAAGTGCTCCGTTCTCCCCCTAACTCAAACCTGAATCTGGAGAAACTCAGCTCAGTGCACGAACTCCATAGCACCGGCGAAGATCCTGAAATACTTTGGGTAGATGTTTAACTCGAAATTTTGCCCGGGCAGCGCCGTTAGGCTACTCTTTTTCTATTTCCAACTGCGAAGGGATTTTTTACGTGAGTGCGCAACAATACACACTGGCTTCCGATCAGAGACCAGGGGAAATTTTATTACTAGAAGTCCACGTGAAATAAATCCCGGTCCTCACCGGGGCTCGAACCCGGGACCTCCAGCACTCGAGGCGGACACCACACCTCGAGACCACGCACCCCCTCCCTCCCCCCCCCCCCCAAAAAAAAACCTGTCTACATCTGCATGTCACCACCAATATGCTACAGGGGTGGTGGTCAGTGGCATGGTGTCCCAGGATTACCATCATGATCAGCTTCCATGCGGTCAACAATGTAAACGTGAGCGGCCATGTTTAGCCATCTCTCATACGATCACTTGGATCATGAATCAACTCTGTGTTGTTGGCAAGACGGTGCCATGAGACCAAGCCATATAGATATTTCCCTCTCTGCCTACAGCTTGCTCATTTCTTTTCAACCGCGCCAGTTGTAACCAAGTTCTCTAGTTTATTTTTTCTTGTAGAGTGCCCAACATTATTGACTGTCGACGTCTATTGTATCTAAATGTCTTGCGGTTTTCATTTATTTCTTAAAGGACTTGCTCATTTCTTTTTCTGACTTTCCATGGTATACTTTGCATTTTTCCTCAGAAACCAGAATTCCCCTATCAAAATATGTTTTTCAGCCTCTCTGCTGATTGTCCACGTTTTACAGCCATACAAAAGTGCAGGTTCTATGTAGCAAATCAACACACTTTTTTTCTCGTTGTACTTAACATCTTTCAATCGGTTAGTATGTTTTCCATCTTGCAACAGGCAAACGAAGTCATATCGATTCTTGTCTCATCTCTTCAAGGCATCTCGCATCAAGTAGTATAAATATCCTGATATAGTTGTATCGATTCATTTGTTTAACAATGTTGCTATTTGCCCGTATATTAAATTGTGTCATGTCTTTCTTCTTAGAAACGGACATAACCTCCTTTTTCTTTAACACGTTTCTCGTTATGTCCAACCCTATATGTTCAATGAGCACAATAACCGCATCTCCATAATATTGCAGAACTGTTCCTAGTCTGCAGTCAATAAATATCATCTGCATATCTCATATTAACATCATACATCTCTGCCACACACTCCTCTTAATACGATAATATTGACCTACTGTATGTGTGGTGCGTGTGTGAGTGTGTGCGTGTATGTATGTATGTGTGTGTGTGTGTGTGTGTGTGTGTTTCTCATTCTTTATCATCTCATCTTTGTCTAGAACATTCGCTTCCCCCCTTTGTTGCCCCTCTTCTCGTCCTCTGACTATCTCTTTTTATCTATATTGCAATCTGTGCTTCTCTCTCTCTCTCTCTCTCTCTCTCTCTCTCTCTCTCTCTCTCTCTCTCTCTCTCTCTCTCTCTCGGTGAGTGGGTGTAGGTTGGCTGATGTGTGTATGGGTGGGTGAGGAAAATTGTGAGGGTGCGGGATGTATGTGTGGATATTTGCGGGATGTGTGTGTGGTTTTGTTATGTGTGTTTTGCTGGGTGATTGCGGGTGTGTGAGTGGGTGGTGGAGAAAATATGTGTGGGTGTGTGCGTGTCGGTTATGGGATGGGTGGGGGATGTATGTGTGGGTTGGGAAATGTGTGTGGGTGGGGGATCAGTGCGTTTGTGACGGCATGTATGTTTGCCTGAGTCTGTGTGAGTGCGTGGATGTATGTGTGGGTGGATGGGGGTGTGGTGGGTGGGGGATATGTGGGTGGCTGAGGGATGTGAGGGTAGCTGCGGGGTGTGAGGGTGGATGGGGGATGTGTCTCACAACATTGCAATATGCACCGTTTATGTTTACAACTTTCATTTGACATTTTGTCCCCATGTGTATGTACCATGCGTATTATGCATTTTTTATGCTTACACAATCCATTTGACAATGTTTTGTTTTCTCCCCTATGTAGATGTAACATGCACATTTGATGAATGAAAGATGAGTGATCAAAAGGGCCGAATGTAAGACGGTCCTGCGTGCCCAATTTGTTACCCTTTTAAAATAAAGTTTCATCGTTCGTTCGTTCGTTCGTTCGTTCTCTCTCTCTCTCTCTCTCTCTCTCTCTCTCTCTCTCTCTCTCTCTCTCTCTCTCTCTCTCTCTCTCTCTCTCTCTCTCTCTCTCTCTCTCTCTTTATTTCAAAAAATATATATTAATAGGAACCAGGCAAAGACTTCACACTCTAAACTCGCAGAGAACTCTTCAGCTGCACATTGGTAGCACGCCTATAGAAAGTGTAACCGAGCACAAGGCACTGGGTCTTATCATAGATCAAAATCTACCCTTCAATTCCCATGTTCATGCTCTAGTTAAACAAATAGCCAAAAAAGAATACCAACTTGCCAAAGTTAAAAATTTCCTCGACGAAAACACAAGAAAGATATTCTATACTTCTCACATGCAAACACATATTGATTATTGCTCCACAATCTGGGATGGATGCTCCAAATCACTAACAAAAGGCCTTTATTCACTCCAGAAAAGGGCAGTGCGTCTAATCAATGGTGAAAAGCTTAAAGACAATTCTAACCTACATGAATGTCTTCAGTTACTGCCACTTCACAAACGCCTACTTTTTAATAAGGCTAAACTAATTCATAAAATTCTATTTCAAAACGCCCCAAACTACCTTTGGCCATTGCTTAAATATAACGCAAGACAGCGAACGACTATGTCCCTAAACTCCATGTCCCTAAACCTAGGATAGACTTATATAAAACAAGCTTAGCATACTCTGCCACTCAGTTGTGGAACAATCTTCCACAAGAAATCAAAGACACCACCAATCATGATACATACAGTCGCAACCTGTTTGAACAATACCTCAGGACAGACTACATGGCCCCTTAAAAAAAAAGTAACAAAGACAATAATAATGGAAAATTATCTCGAACGACAAGTAGCCAAAAAAAAAAAAAAAACATTCCCATATGTATGTCACGTTACAACCACATTGGGTATTCATGATGCCCATGTTAAACAGTGCCTCGACGATTCACGTATTATTGATTATTTTTCATGCTTTTTAATGCTTATTGTTCTTATGTTGTCAAAGAATTGCTTCATAAGAGATGTTAAATAAAAGAATGTATGAGAGGAAATAGAGAAGAAGGGCAGAATGTCAGACGGGCCTGCGTACCCAATTCTGAACCTTTTGAAAATAAAGATTTTCGTTTGTTCCCTCCCTCTATCGACAGTCTGATAACATGGTAACATACATTGCTTATGCTCACAGCAATCATTTTATTTTTTAAAACTTGCCTTTACTCGCTTTGAACTCAAGCTTAGTCCATTCACGGTACTTCTAGTAGCACTGTACTGAATTTTGCTTGTTGATTAGTTTTCACTATTGGCAGTGTCCTTCGCCATCAGGTGGACCCACTCTGACTTCAGAAGTACTTGTAATGTATGTCCCAAAGTCAAGCACGAGAAGGCAACATTGTAGTTCAACTGACCGGTGTAGAGGTTGAGCTCCCTATCTCACTATCAGCACATCGGATGTGTCGGAACGTCCGCCCTTATCCATTCGGCCATGCTAACCTCTACAGCAAACCATTGAGAATGTTCTTTTTTTTTTGTTTCAATGTGAATGTAACATACACAATAAATAACTGACGTAATGGGCGGTTGGAAGGGCCGAATGTAAGACGGGCCTGTGTGCCCAATTTGTGACCCTTCGAAATTAAAGTTTGTTCGTTCGTTCGAACCCCCCCCCCCCCCCCCCCCCTCTTCTCTCTCTCTCTCTCTCTCTTTCTAAAACAAAATCTATGTTAATAGGAACCAGGCAAAGACTTCACACTCTAAACTTGCAGAGAAATCTTCAGCTGCACATTGGTAGCACGCCTATAGAAAGTTTAACCGAGCACAAGGCACTGGGTCTTATCATAGATCAAAAGAGAGAGAGAGAGAGAGAGAGAGAGAGAGAGAGAGAGAGAGAGAGAGAGAGAGAGAGAGAGAGAGAGAGATAGAGAGAGGGAGAGAGAGAGAGAGTTGAATTGCATCACTAATTTTTAAGTTACAAAATGTATATGTACAATTTTTCTCCATTTTCTTTACAATTTTACGACAATGCTCACGACAATCGTCACTGTATGTGTGTGTAAAGTGTGGGAGTTTGATCATAATAGTAGGTTGGGGGATCGGGGGATGTGTGTGTGGGTGGATTCGTGATGTGTGTGGGTGGGCTCAGGATGTGTGGGTGGGAGGGGTGGGTTTGTGTGGGTGGGTGGGGGATTTGTGTGTGGGTGCGTGGGGGATTTGTGTGTGTGTGCGTGCGAGATGTATGGGTGTATGGGGAGATGTGTTTGTGGGTGGGGATGTGTGTTTGTCTAGGTGGTTGTGGGTGAGTGGGTGGAGGAGGATATGTTGGTGGATGATTGATGGTGGGTTATGGGATGGGTGGGGGTATATGTGTGGGTGGGGAGATGTGGGTGTGGGTATATGTGGTGGGTGGGAGATGTGTGCAGGTGGGGGTGGTTGTGGGTTTCGGGATGTGTGTGTGGGTGAGGGATGTGTATGGGTGTGGGATGTTTGGGTGGATGGGTGGGGAGTGTGTGTGGGTGAGAGATGTGTGGGTGAATGTGTGTGGGGGATGTGTGTTGGTTAGGGGAGGGGTGCGTGATGGGTGTGGGTGATGGATTTGGAGATGTGTGTGTGGGTGGGGGATATGTCTGGCTGGGTAAGGGTGTGTGTGGCTGAATGAAAGATGTATGTGTGGGTAGTGAGGGTGATTGTAGTTGGGGGATGTGTGGATGGGTAGGAGATGTGTGGATAGATGTGTGTGTGGGTGAGGGATGTGTCTTTGGGATGTGTGTGGGTGTGGTATTGTGTGGTAGGGGAGCTGGGTGTGGATAAATGATGTTTGTGTAGGTGGGTGAAGGTGTGGTTGGGTTTGTGGGTGGGTGAAGGATGTGTGTGAGGGTGGGGGATGTGTGCTTAGATGGGTGGTTGGGATGTGTGAGTGTGGGTGTGTAGATAGGAGATGTATGTATTGATGAGTGGGTAAGGGATGTGTGGGTGTTAGTGGTTGAGGGATAAGTACGTGTGTCTAGGGATGTGTGAGGGGATGAATGTATGGATTGTGTGTGCATGGATGGGAGGTGTGTGTTTGTGAATGGGGAATGTGTTGGTGGGTGGGGATGTGTGTGAGGGATGTTTGTATGGGTGGGGAGATTGTGCGTGGGTGGGGATGTGTGTGTATATGGGTAAGGGTGTGTGGTTTAGGGATGTGTGGCTGGGGGAATGGGTGGATGGAGGATGTGTGGTTGGGTGGATGGTATGTGGTTGGGTTGAGGATGTGTGGGTGGGTGATTGTATATGAGTAAGGGTGTGTGGTTAAGGGATGTTTGGTTGGGGGATGGGTGGGTAGAGGATGTGTGGGTGGGTAGAGGATATGTGGGTGGGTGAGTGTGTGCAGGTTAGGAGATGGTCGGGGATGTTTGTAGGTGTGGGCACGGGATCTGTGAGTGGGTTGGGGGAGATGGGAGATTATGTGGGTGAGTGCGGAATTTGTGTGTGGGTAGGTGCGGGAGATGTGTGTGTGGCTGAGGAATGTGTGTTTGGTTGGCTGGTTGGAGGTGTGTGGGTGGAGGAGGATATTGGGTTAGTGATTGTTGGTGGGAAATGGGACGGGTAGAGGATATGTGAGTGGGTGGGGAGATGTGTAGGTGGGGGATGTGTGGGTTATTGAATGTATGTGTGCTTGGGGTGTGGGTGGATGGGATGTGTGGTGGGTGAGAGGTGTGTGTGGGTGGGGAGATGTGTAGTGGTAGGGATGTGGTGGATGGGTGGGGGAATGTATTGTATGTGTGTGTGGTTGGGTGGGGGAGTTGGAGTGAATGGGGGATGTGTGGGTGGGTGGTGGATGTGTCTCATAACATAGTAATATGCATTGTTTATGTTTACAAAACTCATGTGACAATGTTTTTTTTCCTATGCACTGTTGATGAAAGAAAGATGAGTGATTGGAAGGGCCGAATGTAAGACGGGCCTGCGTGCCCAATTTGTTACCCTTTGAAAATAAAGTCTGTTCGTTTTTTTGTTCGTTCTCTCTCTCTCTCTGTCGCTCTCTCTCTCTCTCTCTCCCGTCTCTATCTCTTTCTCTGTGTGTGTATGTGTGTCATTCGTTTTACCTTACCTTACCTTTCTGAAATGTTCTCTTCCCCTCTCCATTTCTATCTGTTTCTTCAAATCTCCGAATCGTTTGTTTACTAACCTATTTCTTGCAGAAATCACGTTTTCATATACCAGATATGCGTTTTCTTGGCTTTGCTGAACGTCTTGTCTTCACAACTTACACTGTGATATTGTTATTTATTGTTAAATTTTAGCAAGTTTATTGCTGGAGCCACGATGTTTATAAGACACTAGTTCTTATGTCTATGTCTTTCATCTCCCGTCCTCAGCCACATAACATCTCTTGAAGACTAATTATGGTTGGCTGAATTGTGTCGCTGATCTTTCATATTGAACAACTGCCTTACGCCAACTCTCCTTGGTCGCCTTTTACGACATGCGAGGTTGTCTTTGCTTCGTTTATGAAAATCTAGACGAAACGGCCGGGCATCGGCCAGGCCCTGGCTGGGAGCGTTTCATTGAATTCATATAAGTAGTCATTATACACTCAAAAAAAAAAAAAAAAAAATGTGCCCGAAGTGTTTTTTTTTTCTTTTGGAACGTGACTGCATGTTCAGAGCGATGGCAGCTGGCTATATCCCAGAGTTGACCGGTTTTGCCTTATGCGGAAATGCGTGGCTGCTGACTTCTGTGCCTGCCACTACCATCGACGATGAACTGTATTTTCATGGACTGTGTAGGTGAACATCCAGGAAACATCCAGATGGGAAAATGACAGCCAATTCCATCAGAGATGAACTTGATGTTTCGTGGGGGACTATTGTGTTGACATTCTAGCGGCGGCATTATGCACAGTGTATAATCTGTGCGGGCTGTTGTTTGTCAAGATTCCTGTCTTTTCCACTTGTCGCATTAGGCAGTGGGGAGAGTTTTGTGTGATATTCATTGGCACATGAACGGAGCATAAAGGGGACGACAGGTTGCTGTGAAGTTGGAACCGCGACTAACTAACTAACTAGCTAAATATCCCCACCATTGTAGACCTACATGCACTGCGACAGCGTGCTAACAAATTATTATTTGCCGCCCCTAAGAGACAAGATCCTAATTCAGACAGAACGGGATAATATATTTCTAGCGAGAGATAGAGAAAGCTGGGCTCTATCACGGCCTCCCTAACATGTGAAGACGGCAACGAAAACTGATCTGAGAAGAATATATATAACAGCACCTATAAACGTATTAGTGATGTGTGGAACAAGTGAGAAACAAATGGCACGAAAATGAAACTAATCTTTGCCAGCCGAGACAGCTCCAGAGACAGCAGACACCCTCTTCAGATCCACCCTATCTCTATCTTATTTGAGTCACTAAGGAAACATGCCCAAGTGAATGTCTGTGTAATAAACCGTCCCACAAGGGTTACTGACACCTCCTCAACTATAATTGATCATATATATATATATATATATATATATATATATATATATATATATATATATATATATATATATATATATAACTTGTCCAGATAATATTATTGAATGTTCTGTTCCTGTTAGTACAGTTAGTGAATATAACCCAGTTTGTTGTACATGGTCAAAAATTGGGTTCAAATCTCTTAAAAATAACCATGTTAGTATCAAATTTAGAAATTGTAAAGCATTCAACCAAGATTTATTTTTGCAAGACTTAAAAAATGCAGCGCTTGATTACGTTTACAAACTACCTGACCAGGTCGATGCATTAGCTTTCTGGACGAAGACAGTCTACAATGTGTTCGATAAACACGTGCCACTCAAATAAGTTCGAGTCAAAAATCAACATAAATCTACATGGATCACTAGTGAAGTTATGGACATCACGAGAGAGCGAGATACAGCACACAAAAATAAAGAATTCATCAATTACCGTAAACTAAGGAATAAAGTTAAATATGAAATTCGTAGGATTTAAAAAAAATATCATTTTAAAAACTTGATTGTAGATAATTCAAACAGTACAAATATATGGAAGGCTATTAACTTGCTAACCAATAAGAAACGCCCTTCAGAATCAGCAATACCAAATTCTATAACATGCGATGAATTCAGTTGATTCTTTCAATCAGAAATAGAGAATCTAAAGTCTTCAATACCTGACCCATCATGTAATTTAAGTTCACTGTGAGGAGAAGCGCACCAGAAATATTCCCACTGAGATTCCCTTAATGTCTGTTGCAGAAGTTTATAAATATCTCTCAAACCTCAAATCAACAAATTCACACGGCCTAGATGATATCAGTAATAGAATTCTTCGTTGTGCTGCACCAGTCATTAGTGAGTCCTTAACGTTAATATATAACCAGTGCCTGGCCAAAAAACTACTATACATCTACATTTAAAATTGCTAAAGTGTATCCTTTACATAAATATGGCTCAATCGATAATAGCGTTTTGGGTAATTATAGACCTGTCTCCTTACTATCGTCGCTATCAAAACCACTAGAAAAACACTTTCATAAAATAACGTTACACCATTTAATTAACAACAATCTAATAATTAGCAGTCAATCTGGGTTTCGACCTAAATATTCTTGCCATAGTCCTCTTCCAAAAATGACCGATAACTGGCACTTAAACATCAAAAACGGTAGCATTTGTGGAGCGGTATTTGTAGACTTTTAAAAAAGCTTTTGATATGGTAGATCACGATATTTTTATTAGAAAACTAAAACAAATGAAGACAAGCACCAATATGGTGAACATAATTACGTTATTTCTATCATACAGACAACAAGTCGTGTCCTTCAACAACTGTCTATCAAGACCCACACAGCTTAATATTGGTGTGCCTCTGGGCTCAATTCTAGATCCGCTGCTTTTTGCAGTTTATATTAATGATTTTCCTTTATATATCAATACAACTTGTGATCTATTTGCAGACGACTGTACTATATATACTAGTCAAGAAATCCATAGTGAATTAGATAATTATTTACAAAAGGAACTTGATAATCTTACTAGATGGAGCAATGAAAATCGCATGCAAATTAACATCCACAAAACCAAATCCATGCTAATAACGACCAGACAAAAACTACAGACATTAGCCTTAACTGGAGCACCCCTCGAACTCCGCATAGACACGTTACCTATAGTTAATGTGAATGAACATAAAACACTAGGTCTTTTAATTGACAGCAATTTGAGTTGGAGCTCTCATGTTCACTTTCTTACCAAGAAAATAGCGCAAAAGGTTTACCAACTTGCTAAAATACAGCACTTCCTGTACGAAAGCACACGAAAAATATTCTATACATGCTATATCCAATCACATCTCGATTACTGTTACACAGTTTGGGATGGTTGCCCTAAATCTAATTTAAAACGACTATGTTCTCTACAAAACCGCGCTATACGTCTAGTTTCTGGCATAAAGCACGTTGAAAGTAATAATTTATAGTCATCTAAGACTTCTACCACTTCGAAAGCGCTTCCTTTTTAAAAAAAAGCCAAATTAATGAATAAAATTATATCTCAAAATACCCCAGAGTATCTTCTGCCGTTGATTCAATCTAATGCAACGAACAGCAAGCGCCTAAATTTGTTACATGTCCCAAGGTCTAGATTGGACCTATACAAACATGTTTTGCGTATTCTCGTGCTCACAACTGATTCGCTGCCGACGGTCACTCAGTTGCCAAACAGTCTCAACTTTTTTGCCCTTTTGTCACTGTATTGCCAAGATCTTAGCAGTTCGTTTGTTTGTTTCGTTTGCATGCCAATCTTAATTTGAATGCCCCGAAATTACGTTTTTCGTATGAAGAAGGTTTTTAATTTACACACATGCCACGAGAGGCAGAAAATGAATGAATATTGAGGAAAAATTCTTTGTTAAAGTGTTGTTTACTTTTCTGATTTGACAACGGCATCGACCCTAATTTTCGGCCTTACATATTTACATTAGATAATAGTTTTAAACAATTTAGATTTTAGTTATTCTGATTTAAAGGACTTTGTGAACGATTCTAATCTGATAGCACATGTTAAATGTGGTTGTTTAGTTAAAATTAATTGTTTATGAATGTAAACAAAACTAACCGGCTACCTTAGCTGGTTAGCCGCTAACCGTGAAAGTTTGTCATCATGTCGAATTAGCTAATGGTGCCCATAATGTTTGCTTTGCCTATCACAAAGTATTTAAGGAGTATTTAAATAATTAAATTTAAAAGAATAATAATTATAGCTAAATAAAAAATAGCGTACATTCTGTGTTTATCAGCAGAAAACGGTCAAAACCTGTCTCGTGATTTTCCGACATTTTCCATTTTAATGTGACAATGATGCGCTTCAAAATAGGATGTTTTTATTGTGTTTTAATGGTGTTATGGAGCTGTTCTAGTGATATTTGTGTATCAAAGTGGTGTAGTTATCATAATTCAGTAAGTTTCATTTTATTATAAACAGCGTTGGAGCAGTAGCGCCTTGGTAAGTGGAAATTTCACGTACTTGTCATCCCTGTCTTCAATTAATTTTTTTTTTAAATCTGCTAATATTATTATTATATTTCTAACTTTTAGCAACAGTAGCAATACCAACGTGTTCCTTGTGCAATGTCCTTTAATTTATATGTAATACAATATATTTGCTACCATTTTAACTTCACATTTTCTGCCATCAATTTCTGCTTGGGCAAAACCCATTTTTTGTTTGGCACTGAATCAGATTGGAATGATCTTCCTCCAGATCTGAAAACTACAATGAGTCCCTACACATTTAACCGAAAACTCTTTCAATACTTAATCCATACGGACTATATGCAACCATAATTCATTTGCTGGTATAATTGTTCATTATAATTGTTTAACTATAACTGTTCACTATATATGTGTGTGCGAGTGGGAAAGAGAGAAAGAGAGAGAGAGAGAGAGAGAGAGAGAGAGAGAGAGAGAGAGAGAGAGAGAGAAAGTGGGTGTCAGAGAGAGTGAGAGAGAGAGAGAAAGTGGGTGTCAGAGAGAGTGAGAGAGTGAATGTGTGTGGGCGCACGTGCATGCGTGTGTGTGGAGACAGTGATTGAGCGAGAAATAGTGAGGGAATGTGTCAGTGCATGCATGCGTACGTGTATGTGTGAGAGTGAGGGAATGTGTCAATGCATGCATGCGTACGTGTATGTGTGAGAGTGAGGGAAGGAGTGTGTGCGTGCGTGCGTTCATGTGTATGTGATTGAGAGAGGAGCGTATATATGAAGGATTGTGAGAGAGAGAGAGCGAGTAAGTGAGTGGATGAGTGAGGAGTGAATGAGTGAGAGAGTGAGTGTGTGTGTGAGTGAGTGAATGAGTGTTAGAGTGTGTGTGTGTGTGTGTGTGTGTGTGGGTGTGTGTGTGTGTGAGTGAGAGAGAGAGTAAAAGAGTTAGTGCGCTAGGGTAAGAGAAAGTAAGTGAAACATTGAGCGATACCATGAAGGTGTGTGTCTGTCTGTGTATGAGAGAGAGAGAGAGAGAGAGAGAGAGAGAGAGAGAGAGAGAGAGAGAGAGAGAGAGAGAGTAAGAGAGTTAGAGATAAAGTGAATGAAGTCGGAGAGAGTGAATGAATGCGGGAAATAGTGAGTGAGAGAGAGAGAGAGGGCGAGAGAGTGAGACAGTGAGAGAGTGGATGTGTTAGTGTGTGTGCGTGCGCTCGCGCATGCGTGTGAGTGTGTGTATATGAAAGAATACAGAGAGAGAGAGAGAGAGAGAGAGAGAGAGAGAGAGAGAGAGAGTTGAGCAGACGCATGTCATGTAACACGCGAATCCATATGTTTATGTATTCTTATCTGTCATATTATCAGTTGAATACCATTTCATTTTATCATGTATAATATAAACTTTTGTACATTACTGTAGTTTGAGTGAGAGAGTCAGTGAGTGTGAATAAGAGACAGAATGAGTGAGCGTGAGAGTGAATGTGTGTGTGTGTGTGTGTATGTTTGTGTGTGTGTGTGTGTGTGTGTGTGTGTGTACCTGTCTCTGTGTGTATTTCTGTGTGTTGGAGCATCACTATTTTTACGTCACACACTGTATATGCACACATTTTTCTCCATGTTTAAAATTTTTATGAGACTGCTCACGACAATTGTCAGTGTATGTGTGTGAGTAAGGTGTGGGAGTTTGTTCATACTAGTTTCAATGCTCACGTGAGGCATTATGTATGTGTCTAGATGTGAGGATGTGTGAGTGTGTGTGTGGAGGATTGTGTGAGTGTGGGGATATGTGTGTGTGGGGAATGTGTGGGTGTGTGTGTGGGGGTATGCGTTTGGATGGGATGGGGTGTGCGGGTGTTTGTGGGTAGTGAGATTTGTGGGTGTTGGTGGGATATGTGGATGGATGTGTGGGGGTAAAAGTAGGGGTGTAAGAATGGGTGTGGGGGATGTGTGTATGGGTGGAGGATGTGTGTATTGGACGGGTGCGGGGGATGCGTGTTTGGGTGGGGTATATGTGTGGGTTGGTCGGGGTGTGTGGATGGTTTGGGAGAAGTATGTATAGGTTGCGGGGTTGTTTTAAGCACTTATAGATCAGTGTTCCCATTCTTTAAATGTTAGCGCTCAAGCTCTTTTTGGGGAGTACATTTCGTATCATGATCGGTAGTAATTAGAACACGTTTACATCAGAATAAAGTATGGTGTAAAATTCTATCACATGTCAGCACAAGAAATGACAGAAGTGACTTGGTGAAGATTTGGGAACAAAATGTGTGCCATAGACTTACTGATTCTGGGTGTGCAGTATCTCAATCGCTCCTTGTGGACTTTACTACACTTGGGCTGAAATGTGTATAAGTATCTTGTAAGAACTACAAATAACGTTTCTTGTTGTTATTTTGTTTTATTGTTATATACCGGTAGATGGTTGCTTTGTGCTATTCTGATAACCGTCTTTGCTGGCCGGCCTGGATTGATGAGGTGCAGAAGCTACATTTATATCTTAGCCAAAAAGCCCAAACAATACTTTTATTAATATAAGTTACACTATTTCATGGCACAAACGTGTGTGCCAACCACAAATTATCGAAAAACCAAGGCGGACTTAATAAGTGAACAGATTCTTGTAATATAATATATATGATAATAGAAAAGAAAATCTGGCTGTTATATATTTCCATTAAGTAAAACAACTTACATGTTGAATCTAAACTTGCTTACGATTGATATTTAATTTACTCTTTTTCACTTTATAATCATATGTGCAATATTTATAATGTAACAAATGTTTAGTTTTGTCATATATCACTCATGCAACATGCTAACAAACTGTATACACCAATAAAATGTTACTTGTTTCCCCTGCTGTTTAATCTACGATTTGTTTCCCTTGATTAAACATGTTTCCTTTCCAGATGGTCCTTTATATTGAAAATGCATATTCGTAGTTTATCGTACATTACAACGATCAACACGAGATTCCGTATGTATAATGTCACGCAGAAACAGATGTGCTCAAATCTCCGACAAACCTAGTTGTCATCAAATGTGTTCGGTCTCTCCTAACAGATGTAGAAGGAAGTGAACGCTGAGTGTTGGTGTTGCCAGAACATGGGAACCTTCCTCGTCTGTGATCATCGCAGCCAGTTAAAATACTAGATTCCTCATTCAAACAGTGATCGAGAACATGCTTCAATAGATATGTTAACTTGCACACTATTTAAGGTATTACCTCAAATTATGTTTATTTGACCGGATGTCGTCGGTCCACTCAGTCTAGAGTGGTTACCAAGCAAGTTGACAGTAATGAACGAACCAAATAAAGGATACGACATGACTGAGATTTGTCACCAAGTGCTCGTATTAGAAAGAAGATTAAGGAAATCATGTCAAATGCTTTTTTGTTTTTGTTTTCGACTAAGAGTTATTGCAGTTGAACACCTCACATCGCTGGTTGTCTTTGTTAGGATCAAACTTATCTGCAGAGTTAAAGCAAACATCAGAGACTGTTGTAATCAAATGTGTATTAAAGACGAACATTGATACCAGTTGTTTCTTCGTATCATTAAAAACTATACGACCGTATTTGATATAATTATCAGGTACATGTATATGTGCCAGCCAAACATATAATAACACAGTAATTTGCATCGCTGCAAGTAAACGAATATTGCACTTGGTGTACTACCCCAGGGGTGGGAAAGCCTTGTAATGGCCTTTGTAATGTAATGCTTAAATGCGAATTTATCGATTTTAATATAGAAAAATATGTATGGACATGTAAAACTATAAAAAGGATGATTTCATGAAAAACATATATTTCTCCGGTTAATAAAATGATTTATTTTGCAAGAAAGTTCTAAATGTAAAAACTGTTTTGCTGCTATAAATTGTTTTCATATTTACAATTTTCAAATTAATGTATTTATTGTTTAATTATATTATTGATATAATTCTGAACTGTATTCTGAGTTTACTCCTTGTTTTCCAAATATTTTATTTTCACGCACAGTCTGAAGTAGCTTTCGTTTCAATTCCGTGTTTTGTAAAATTCTAACTGTTAGAATTTGATTAAACGAAAGAGTGTCACTAAAATAAAAACACATATGGTTGAATATGATTGCATTTTAATGATGAATTGACAACTAAGTACTGTGTTATTAAAGTTAGTAGAAAATCAGTATCCTTGCTGTGTCGAGAGTCAGTAGCTGTCTTCAAGAAGTACAATTTAAAAAGACATTATCAAACAAAATATTCCGATGTCGGATACAATTTAACATCCGAAGAGAGGGAAACGAAATGCCTGGAGTTGGTAAACAGTTTGGAGAAACAGCAAACTGTTTTCACTAAAAAGTCCTCAATTCAAGATACTGCAACAGAAACGAGTCTTGTGCATTCACACATAATTGTAAAACAGAACAAGCCATTTTCTAATGACGAGTTCATCAAGGAATGGTTGCTAGATGCATCAAACATTTTGTGTCAAAAAAACAAACAAACAAACAAACAAACAAACAAACAAATTTGACAACATTACTTTATCAAAGAGAACTGTGGTCAGACGTGTTGGCAAGATAACTGACAATTTGATGCATAAACTTCCAGATCCAAGTAAACATGTTTTGTGGTAGTCTCTTGCATTGCATGAGAATACCGTTGTGCATGAAACTGCCCCATTATTGATATGTAGACGTGGAATAAACACGTCTTTCATACTCTCTGAAGAATTACTAAGTGTTGAGTCACTCAAAGACACAACCAGAGGCCATGATATATTCAATGCTGTTACTAACTGTATTGAAAGAACTGGGTTGGTTTGTAACCAGATGGCATGTGCTACAACTGATGGAGCTCGTGCACTGACAGAAGAAAATGTAGGTCTGGTAAAAAGGATAAATTATATAAGTAGAATATCCTGACCACACATTATTACCACTTCACTGTGTGATCCATCAAGAATGGCTGTGTACAACTGTTTTGAATATCAAGCATGTTATTTACCCGGTTGTCAGTGTCATCAACCTCATCAAATCAAGAGGACTCAATCACAGACAATTCAAGGCATCACTTGACGATTTGGAAACGTAACATTCCGATGTCCTGTACCACACCAGTTTTCGATGGCTGAGTCTCGGCAAGGTGTTGAGGCGAGTGTGAGACCTCAGGGAAGAAATAGTGATGTTTTTAGAGATGAAAAGAATTGCATGTGACGTTAATACTAACATTGTCAATAAAGAGTGGAAGTTAGACTTTATGTTTGATATTGAAATCATGGAAAAGTTAAATGAACTGAATGTCAAACTTCAGGGCAATGGTGTGTTTGCAGATGAATTGTATGTTCATATAAAATCATTTCAGTCAAAACTCTTGTTGTTGTTGTTGTTTGTCCACCAAGAATGATGATGACCATTCATTTCATCCAGTGGGGTTGAAAGTATGGAGCCGTGAGTTCTATGATGGCTGATAAGGCCTATTTTGGCTCGAAATGTTCTTTGACAATGTGGACAAAGAATGCTTGACGTTTCTGGAGGAGGATTTTCTGCAGTGGTTTTTCTGTTGTCTTTTCTTACAGCTCTTGCAGTCCTGGTTGCCTCACAAGTGATCGCACCCTTGAAACATGATGCACGCCACGAATTTCGGTCTCTGGCTGCAGTCTCCTAGGTGTCATGATGAATTCCATAAGCATTCAGTGAGATTTTCAGAGTGTCTTTAAAGTGTTCCCCTGACCGCCTTGGGAGCGTTTACCACAACGCAACTCGCCGTAAAAAATTTCGTTTAGCGAGCCTGTGATCTGGCATGCGAGTCAAGTGACCAACCCAGCGAATCTGATTCTTCATTAGTAGAGTGTGGATACTGGGCATGGACGCTCTTTCTAGGGCTTCAGTGTCTGGGATGTTGGATGAAGAATGACTTGCGCGATGAATTGGATTAAAGTGAGGAAGAGTTGCGCAATTCGTCGACCTCACTCTCTTGTCTGAGTCCATCTGAATCCAGTGGCAGGACAAGTCAAGGCGACTGGAGACGAATACAGGTGCAGTGGATGACCAGGGCGCTCTACGTGCCTTGCCGTGATCATTACGTTCCACGACGCTTTGCAGGTATACGCCGTCTTGCCCGTTGAATCAGGAATTATTTCTTACTGTTCTCCAGACAATCAAATTACAACAGAGGTTTTGTCACTTCCCTTTGCTGAAACAAAAAACTATTTCTGGTAAAATGACTGAAAAGTGCAAAGCCCAATTAGATGCATTGACTGAAAAATTTTGATGGAGATTCCACGATTTCAAGAACTTAAAGCCACAGTTAAATATTCTCTGTTCCACTTATAGTGCAGAAGCTGATACAGCCCCAGAGGACATACATTTGGAATTGCTTGACTTACAAGCAGATGATGACCTGAAAGAGAACATCAAGTCAGATGATTTGCTGGATTTCCATGGATCTTTATCAGAAGAAGCATTTCCCAACTTGAAAAACTTTGCAATTAAACTGTTATCATTGTTTGTATCAACATACATTTACAAACACGCATTCTCTTGCTTTAAGATTAACAAATCTAAGCATACGTCTTTATTGTCGGACTTTCAACAATTAAAATTGCTCCAGATTTCAAGAATATTATCAAAAATTGCAAGTAGTTACATACATATCATTATAAATCAACAAGTAAAATTGCTCCAGATTTCAAGAATATTGTCAAAAATTGCAAGTGACAATGTAATCGGTTTGCGTCTAGATTAAACCCATTGATAGATAATTTAAAAACAAAAATTATTAAAATAAAAATAAAAATGTACAATTTTGTTAACAAATCAGTAAAAGCGTTTGTCCATGTTGTAAAATATAATGTATACGTGTATAAGTAAAATAAACATGCAATAATTAGTTATTTATGCTATAGATATTTCATAATTACTTATTGTGGTAGGTTGCTGCAAACAAAGTGGGCATCATATATAGTGGTTAGATTTACATTGGTCAATTTGACTCTACGCACAAACGGTTTCCCCACCCCTGTACTAACCTGTACATAGACTGCACTGAATTTGAGATATTATCTACCACGTGAGGGACACATTCCCGATTGGTCCAAGCCTGACATCCAGTTCACGCCTGTGGCTCCTAGTAGCTGTCATCATGTGACAGCGGCCACCCCAGGGCAACAGCTGTTACCAGGCGTGGGTAGCCGATTTGGTGTCAAACCAATCGGTGAACTAGGGTATGCATGCCCAGCATGTGAAGATTGGACTCGTCAGACTGCGAAGAATAAATCATTGTTGATTCAATGGGCAAGACGGCGTTTACTGGAAAGCGTTGTGGCACGTTGAGCGCCCTGGTCATCCACTGCATCTGTATTCGTCTGCAGTCGTCTTGACTTGTCTTGCCACTTGACTCAGATGGACTCAGGCGGGAGAGTGAGGTTGACGAATTGTGCAACTCAGTCTCACTTTAATCCAGTTCATCGCGCAAGTCATTCTTCATTCAACTGCATGATGGTATGCAGGCAAGAGTGAAGGAAAAGAGTGAACTGTCTGAACCTTTTCCTGTCACCAATGGAGTGAAGCAAGGATGTGTCCTGGCACCAAAACTGTTCAACCTCATGTTTTCAGCTATGCTGACGAATGCCTTTGAGAAAAATGGCATTGGAATAGACATCAACTACAGCATGACAGCACTGTGTCACAAGCTGCCACAATTGATGACAAAGTGAATGCAAGAATCTCCAAGGCCAGTGCGGCCTCTGGCAGACTATGCAAGAATGTATAAGACAGAAATGGAATAAACCTGTAAACAAAGCTGAAAAGTCTGCAAAGCAGTTGTATTATCCACAATGCTATATGCCTGTGAAACCTGGACTGTTTATCAGTGACACGATAGGAAATTAAACCACTTCCACACAGTCTGCCTGGGGAGGCTATTGAAGATTAAGTGGCAAGACAAAATCCCAGACACTGAAGTTCTAGAAAGAGCCTCCGTGCCCAGTATCCAAACTCTACTAATGAAGAATCAGGTTCGCAGGGATGGTCACTTAACTTGCATGCCAGATCACAGGCTCCATAAACGATTTTTTTTTTGTACGGTGATTTGTATTGTGGTAAAAGCTCCCTGTGCGGCCAGAGGAAACACTTTAAAGACACTTTGAAAATCTCACTGAAAGCTTTAGGAATTCATCTTGACACCTGGGAGACTGCGGCCTAAGGCCTCTTGTGAATTTGATGACGTTCATGCTATTCGACGACAGATCGCTAACGTAGCCACTAAGGCTGGCTTTGAAGGGATGGAGGAAGCTGACATTGATGAGTTGCTTGCATCACATGGAGAAGATTTGTCTAATGAGGACTTAATGCAACTTGACGTGCAGAGAGCTCAGCAGGAAGAGGAGCACCCTGTTGCAACCCCCACACATCGAATGTTGACAGCTGAACGTTAGTCACAATTCTTTCAATTGATTGATGTAGCAATGAATATAATAAATTAGGGTGACCCGAACAGTGAAAAGAGCTTCAATGTGTCGAGAGCAGTAACAAGCGCCATCAACTGTTACAGGGAGTTTTACATAGAGAAAAGGAAACAGGCTGTGCAGCAGACATTGGACACAGTTTTGTTCAAGCAGAGAAGAGCCAGGTAAAGAGGCAGGAAGAGGTTACAGTTTCATCCTCAGATGAAGAGGCAGAATGTAATGCCTCTAATTACGCTAATAGCGCTAATAGCAAACTCAGAAGCTGAATTGCAAGACCACATGAATAGTCTAAACGAAATTTAACTTTTTATCATCATTCTGTGATGTTTCTAACACGCCAAGTCCTTTGATCCAGGACCTTGCATGATCTCATCAGTGACCCTAATCAGTATTCAAGCCCAGACCACCTCGCGCTTCCTGAACATTCGTATTGAGTTACCAGGAAATAGTGTCGACTTCAAATGTGTCTCCACTAAGGCTACTGCTTCAGCTACTGCCATTGCCAACATAGTCAGACTATTTGAGATCATGTAATTTTCCGATACGCGTGTGCATGGAACCTTCGCTATTTGGAAAATGGTACATGATAATCATGACGATGAGATACTATTTTAAAATAATTGTATCCTTGGTCACTTATATTGTGTTGTCTATTTATATTTTCATATTGTATATATAATAATACCAGTTGTGCTGTATGGCTCTGAAACCTGGAGTACAACGAAAGGAGACGAAGCCTTGTTACAAACCTTTGAGAACAAAATTTTAAGACGCATCTTTGGACCCATTAGGGATACACAAAGTGGAGAGTGGAAAAGAAGAAGTAACAAAGACATGTATGATCTGTTTAAGTCCCCGCTAATCACTGGTATCATGAAGGCTAATAGACTACAATGGCTGGGGCATATAGAAAGAATGGAAGATAATAGGGAAATAAAACTCGCTTACACTCAGGAAATAAATGGCCGTAGACCCCGAGGTAGACCAAGAAGACGGTGGAGAGATAATACATGTACAGACCTACAAGCACTTGGAATCAACGACTGGTAAGAGAAGGTCCACCAGAGAGACGAATGGAAACGGATTGTATTTGCAGCAAAGAACCTCAATGGCTCGGAACGCTAAAGAAGAAGAAGATATATAATAATACATATTTCAATCGGATTAATGTGCATAACAGGATTACAATAATGTTTGAAAACAAGGTATTACAGGGCATGAGGTAATGCGGGGAAATAACAATAATATAAATGTTTATTAATGAAAGCACGGGAGATAACATTAGCTATTTATTCATAAAACAACTATGGTGGGTATTCAAGTCTTGAAATTATTTCTCAAATTTTACTTGTCGCTTTTCATGTCTGTTGTTCGGCAATTACGTCAATCATATAATCTTTGTAATGTGTATTACTGTCTTATATTAATAAGAAAGTGGCTTTTCTATTTTATAATATGGTACGCAAGATTACTTCACTTTAAAGAGTGATAGGTCAGAACTATTATGGTGTTATCTATAGATTTTTACGCCGGGACAATTTAATTATTTGTGGCAGGTACACTTTTGAGTGTACCTTGTAATTGTAGCTAACGTTGTCATCTAAAAGGGAAAAAAAAAGCGTGTTAAGTCTAGGTCAGACACGTCACACCATCATTGGATAGTGTGACATGAGTGGCACCTTGCAGTCTTGACAGACAAAAGTATGTGAGCTGGAATGTGACCAAAATTCTATCACAGTGCCTGGGCAGAGCTTTAAAGAAACAGGTGGTTCCCAAACGACATGTTCCCTCTCTCGGCCTAGCCATGTGTATTACAGAGGAATGGGTAACATGACACCACACATATTTAGGGGCTTCCCTGGCTAGTCCAGGGATTATGGTTACGAGGACTCCGCAGTATATGGGATACCTACTCCCAATAAAGTAATCAGTCTACCCCCTCTCTTGACAAGGATTAGACGAAGACATGAGTTGAAAACATTACACAAAGGAATTACATTACACATGTTCACAGCTGTAAGGAAACAATACATATGTCAACTTGAATCATTACACACAATGTGCTACAAGATGTAGACACAGGCGGCCAGACTGCCAGGTACATGACTACAATGTTCACCATTTGATGTCCCTATGTCTCTGTTCGTATGTTTGGAGTCAGGCAACATCTCACCCGAGCATGTCGAAGCAGCTTCTCCTTCCAGTTCTGGGGATCTATCAGGACTCTTCTCTAATATGTAGAGGGTCGCCAATGAAGACTGGAGAATCAGCCAAGACTAGGTCACTTTGAGAAGTACTATATTTGGAGGACTTCAGGATGTCTAGTTGCATCAACTGAAGCAGACCAATGCTGGGTGAACAGTTCTCGGTGTCTGCCAAACAGTTTCAGCTCCACTGGAGCCAACGCATAGTTCAAACAATGTCACTTCGCACACTGTACCCCATGGGTGGTGTGAACAAACTCATCTTCACGCTCCATTATTAAAATGCTAAAGGTTCATATTGTTCCTTACTTTCTCATTGACTAAAAGCGTCTCCTTGGTGAATACCCATTAGTTTATAGAGACCGCTTATATTGCAAACATCTAGACTCTGGTTCATCAATACTGAGTAGCCACTTTGTTGGTGTGGGTAATTCACTTCTCTTGGGGAAAAGTTCATATAAATTAATTTCCTTTCTGTCCCATTCAGTGTTCATAGACGAAAATCATCATTACATTCAGGCAACTTGGAATAATTATGAACAACTTCATTGGCTGTCATGTCACACAGGTGTTGATGACGACCAATATACTTCAGACACAAGGACTGACGACTTTCACTCTTCGTCGGTCTTAATAATAGACATGTTGTTTTATGCCGAAGGCTGGAGTCACTCATAATTGATGATGTTCAAATGTCGTAGATACTTTCACCAACCAAAAAGAAAGAACCTGAAGCACACAATTGGGTGACAGTCATCTGCTCTATCTCACGGTCACAATCACAGTATACTTATTAAGACACACCATCAGAATCATTTACGTTCCTGAATACATGATCCTATAGCATGGCTGGCAGAGGTGATCAAGGATAGAGCGTCGTCAAACCCCTGGTCGACTGGAATCGCCTCGTCTGGTAGACCGTCACCTCGTCTTGTAGAGGTCCAACTCGTTGAGAGAGCACTTGAGCACTGGAACCCACTTATACAAGCGCACACTTCATCTTGACCCCTTCACAGACAGTTATCTCTCGTCCATAAGGACTAAAGGTTGCTAGTTTTCTTCAAGGTTGGAGCACGAGACGTTTCTCCTTACTCCACGTCAATCAAAGAACATTTCTTGACAAATAGTCTTGGGTTGTGGTTACAGAAGAAAACTAATGCAGTTATTGTACCAACACTCTTCAAGTCACACCCAAACCCTTTACCTGTAATCTTCTTGTCATATACTAAGAAGAGACACGATCGTTTACTTCATGCATGCGCGCGCGTGCCTGTGTGTGTACATATACCCCTTGTTAAAGGTTTACAATGTAAAAGGATACATTCCATTATCTCATCGCCAAATACTCAGAGATAATTAAACGTTTTCATGATACTAGGGTAGCTAAGTCAATATATGCCTAAGGAATGGCACTCGCTGATGATGAAATATAAATTCAATTTCCGCCCTATGCTGTGTAGTCTTCAATTAAAGCTGCTGTAATTAGGAAGGTAATGCAGCCATCATAAGAAAGCGCATACGCCTCTGAACACTGAGTGAGTTCGTGGCACGTCGTCGCTGGAGCTACAGAGTTCGTGCTTTGTGCGAAGCTTTCCGCGCTGAGGAAAGAGACTGAGCCATATGGGATACAAATCAGGTGGAATGAAGTCGACCTTGTCGACATTTAAGCGACTTATTTTGTGAGCTGTGAATTTCGTGTTGAATGCTTTTACATCTGTCTGCGGTTGTTTGTAGCGTAAACTGCATGTTCGGAACGATGGCGGCCGGCAGTTACTGAATTAACTAGTTTGCCTTTTAGTTCACGCGTGCATTTGTGGCTGTAAAGATCTGTCATCCTCTCTGTGGTGACGTCATTCAGCCTGGGCTCCGAAGGTCGTAGCTTCGTTTCCGGACTCCGTCCTTCGATTCACAAATGTAACGTTCTTGGGGACTCCTGGGGTCGTCGCTGGAGCTACGGAGTTCGTGCTTTGTGAGCCCCTTTCAGCGGGTCGCCCTGCGGAAGGAGACCGAGCCATATGGTATAAAATACAGTTCAATGAAGTGTACCTGTGCGCGCAGTTGTCTTGCCGAAAATCCTGTCTTTTCCGCTTTTCACATTGGGCAGTGAGGGGCATTTTGTGTCATATTCACTGGCACAGGAACGGAGCATAATGGGGACGACCCGTTGCTGTGAAGCTGTAAACGCGACTACCTAACAAATGAAGGGAAACAACAAAATCGATGTTCATTCGTAAGGGCGAGAAGTTTGCGTTGGTAGGGTTATAGTGTTTAAGGGCTCTATGATTACGTAAAATATCGTGTTTTCCAGCGTGAATAAGTTGTTGTATATGTTATGACGATGTCATAATAGATATAATATACAGTGCAGATTTCTTATATGTGGCAACAAAAAGTGATAAACATAAAATTAAAAAAAATATATATATCAAAGTAACATTAGTTTACTCAGGAAACTCTATATCAGGTATCTAATTCATCTAATTGCAGGGGTTTTATCGACAGTTCTGAAATTTGTTGGCTACAACATAGACATGCACCTGGTAATAATACCTGATATGACCCATGACGTGTCTAACTACAGTACAATTTGAGCACGTTATGTGGCTGCAATATCTCCCCACATGTATTAAATCATGCGCTATGTCGCTTTGTGCCACGGAATACGATAAATACATTGTTTATATTTAATTCCATAGTTTTAGCACAAATACTGGTGGTATTAGGGTCGTCTTTGATGGCTTTATTGGGCAAATGAAGACATTGTTTATGCATGTACAAGTTGAATGTAAAGGACATCGGTTGCCCGCTAGCCTGGAATATTGTAGTTCTCGAAACCTTCTTGAACAAATAGTAATCCAAAGGTCATGTTGATCTGTATCGTTCCACCTATCCAGACAATGTGCTGGCACTCATTGTGTCCACTTGGAGGAGAGTTTGAATTCTGGGTCGCGCAGCGGCTGATTAGTGTACTGTCATCAAAGTGTCTGCGGCTATCTGGCAGGTTTGTAAAATGAAACAATGCAGTCTGCTACATGTAAATCTCAAAATCAAAGATGACATGCTTAATGATGGAATATGTTAATAAAACTCCATACTGTATAGTCCACCCCCCGATATTCTTAACTTACATTAACTTTCTTTGTTTCTTCTGTTCATTCCTTCTCATTTGCGGTATACTGTTCTGTTATCTCTTTACCTGCCTGTTGTGAAAGAAGTGAAGTAACATTGAGGTGTGTTGGGTATATGATGCTCTGGAGAGACATGCTAATGATGATCAAACGAAGAACATTTTATGCAATACACCCTCATTATTTCAAGTAATAAATCGATGATTGATTGTTGCATAGAACTAGTTCTAATCTATTGATGCCAGTCCTGGACAATTAATAAACAAACGAAAACAATCAATGATCGAGAGCAAAGACAACCTGCCACAAGCGTCAAAAATATGTTGTTTAATTTTTTTGGCTATTATATGAAAAATCAAAACCTGGAACATACTGTGACAGCTGGAATGATTTGTGGAAAGATAAATTGAGGAAGACAGTGAGAGAAACTTCTGGACAGTTTTGTG